>PVIH01014061.1:0-55600 GCA_004025045.1 Sigmodon hispidus | reverse complement strand
CATTCACAGGCCTGGCAGCTGAGCAATGATGAACTGTGTAGAATGAATTTTTACTACACAGTACCTCAAACTTGATGAAAATAAAACCAATCTGATACAAAAATGATGTGTCTCTGAGAATCTTTAATAATGGAGCATGGGAGGAAGGAAGGGAAGAAGGGAGGGAAGGGGGAACTGGAAGGGAGGGATGGCAAGTGAGGAGGGAAAGGTAGGGGAAGAGGGAGATGGGAAGGTAGAGGAAGAGAGAGAGGAAGGTAGGGGAAGAGAGAGAGGAAGGTAGGGGAAGAGAGAGAGGAAGGTAGAGGAAGAGAGAGGGGAAGGTAGAGGAAGAGAGAGAGGAAGGTAGAGGAAGAGAGAGGGGAAGGTAGAGGAAGAGAGAGGGGAAGGTAGGGGAAGAGAGAGAGGAAGGTAGGGGAAGAGAGAGAGGAAGGTAGAGGAAGAGACAGAGGAAGAGAGAGAGGAAGGTAGGGGAAGACAGAGGGGAAGGTAGAGGAAGACAGAGAGATGGGAATAGAGGATGGGAAGAAGGAAGGGATGGGGTAAGGAGGGATGGGAAGTAAACAGGGAAAACAAAATAGAATATTGAGTCCTGCAGGGGTAAGGTCAGATAAGAAAATCCAGTGTCTGACAGATACTGGAGGGTTGACACTGAGCTAGCATGAAGCATTGGAGACACAGTTCTTCTTGATGCTTTATCACATATGCCAAGGATAAAAAGGGTTGGATATTTCTTAGGAGGAAAGATCACATGCATTTGACTATTCGGGTGCATATGTTCATGTTCATGAAATAGCCAGTTCATCTGAGCCAGCAACTTTTGGGATTCACCTGTTTCCACTCTCAATGCTAGGTTACAGACATGCTGCTTGTGGGTACTAGGGATTCAAACTCAGGTCCTTTTGTATGCACAGCAAATGCTCTTTGTTTCTGTGTGTGTTCTGGCAGGAGGCAGGAACTCTACTTCAGGATATAAAATATAGAACCCACAAAATGGGAGAAATGATGTTGCCAGAATCAAAGATATCTACCTCCCAGTGGTGGTTCTTATACCGTACCCTATATCAATTAATCATTTTAAAGACTCTCAGAAGGGCCAAAAATATCACCCTAATAAAAAGTATCAGTAGATGCTAGAGATGTAGCTTTCCTAGTATGCATGAACCTCTAGGTTTGAACCACAGTACTGCATAAACTGGGTGAATGTCTACAATCCCAGAAAATACCCACGGAATCAAAAGTTCAATGTCACTTTTAGCTACATAGCAAGTTCTAGGCCAGCCTGGATACATGAGAACCTGTCCAAATAAATGAACTACTAATAGCATCCCAAGGAAAATAATAGTGATTAGAAGCTACAAGTGCATCTCTGATGGCTCACTCCCTTAAAAAAAATCTCGGCTTTGGGATGGAATTAGGCTGAAGGTTTGCCTTCAATGCTGCCCAAAAAGCAAAAAGCATGATCTACTTTCTATAGGGAATTTTAAAGTAATATGTCTACACATTCAAAGATTTTTACCCTTTACTTTTCCAGATTTTTTAATCCCTGAAGGTAGTGGCATCTTAAGACAGAAACCAACAAAATATGCATGCTTCAAATATGTAGTGTGTGATGCATTTTGCTACATGTAGACACTGAAGAAAACATGACTAGAAGAATAAGAGTGAACATCTTTAAAAAGATAGAGTTCAATTTCAGAAAATTACTTAAATAAAATGTAGAACACTGGAAATATTAATGTCTTCTATTTACACTTTGTTTCACTGATTTAGGCCTAAGTATAAATTATTTGCATATAAAGAAGAAAA
The DNA here is from genome assembly GCA_004025045.1 of Sigmodon hispidus. Taxonomy (NCBI): domain Eukaryota; kingdom Metazoa; phylum Chordata; class Mammalia; order Rodentia; family Cricetidae; genus Sigmodon; species Sigmodon hispidus. The sequence goes on along the minus strand of PVIH01014061.1, from coordinate 53,794 downwards.
ATGAGGATATGGAAAAAACTAAAATTGCACAATTCCTCTTTAAAAGTCTATCTCAAAGATCCCCTCAGGTTATCCATTGCAAACACAGTCACCTCCCTTCTCCAGTCCTGGAATTTAGGAAACTTCTTATTAATTTCTTTTTATTATGAATAAAGTCATATTTTTTATCTGTATATATCCTTGGTCAAGCTCCCTTCCCCCTCCCACCCCTCCCAGTCACTCTCTCTTCTCTCCATCTCTTTATGTCCTCCCCAGCAAGGGCAGGAGGTCCCAAGGTCCCAAGGTGGATTAGTTCAGCATCCACTCCAGGCAGATCCAGTTTCCTCATCCCAACATCAAGACTGCGTCAGGTGTTCCTCTGGAGGGAGAGGGATCCAAGGTGCCCGTCCAAGGTCTTTCAGATCCCAAGCTCTTCAGTGGTTGTGGGTTGCAGATTGGACATGCTTTGCTTTTTGTTTTCTTGTTTAGAGTCCACTAATGAGTGAGTACATCCCTTGCTTATCTTTCTGGGTTTGTGATACCTCGCTCAGGAGGATATTTTCCAAATCCATCCATTTGCCTGCAAATTTTAGGATATCATTTTTTCTTACTGCTGAGTAGTACTCCATTGTGTGGATGTACCACAGTTTGTTAATTCATTCTTCAGTTGAGGGACATCTAGGCTGTTTCCAGGTTCTTGTTATTACAAATAATGCTGCTATGAACATAGTTGAACTAATGCCTTTGGAGTGCAAATGTATATCTTTAGGGTATATGCCCAGCAGTGGTATTGCTGGATCCTTGGGGAGATTGATTCCCAGTTTTCTGAGAAACTGCCATATTGCATTCCAGAGTGGCTGAACAAGCTTATACTCCCACCAACAATGGGGGAGTGTTCCTCTTGCTCCACAACATCTCCAGCATAGGCTGTCATCTGTTTCTTTTATCTTAGCCAATCTGACAGGTGTAAGGTGGTATCTCAAAGTTGTTTTGATTTGCATTTCTTTGATGGCTAAAGATGTTGAGCACTTTTTCAAGTGCCTTTCAGCCATTTGTAATTCTTCTGCTGAGAACTCCCTTTTTAGTTCTGAACCCTATTTTTTGATTGGGTTATTCAAGGTTTTGGGCTCTCAATTCTTGAGCTCTTTATATATTTTAGAGATCAGTCCTCTATCACTTGTAGGGTTGGTGAAAATCTTTTCCCTTTCTGTAGGTTGTTATTTTGTCCTATTGACAGTGTCCTTGGCTTTACAGAAACTTCTCAGTTTCAGGAGGTTCCACTTATTGATTGTTGTTCTTAGTGTCTGTGCCACTGGTGTTACATTTAGGAAGTGATCACCTGTGCCAATTTGTTGGAGGATTATTTCCCACTTTCTTTTCTATCAAGTTCAGTGTGGCTGGGTTTATGTTGAGGTCTTTGATCCACTTGGATTTGAGTTTTATGCAGGGTGACAGGCTTGGATCTATTTGCATTTTTCTACACACTACCATCCAGCTATGCCAACAACATTTGTTAAAGATACTATCTTTTCTCCATTGAATATTTTGGGCCTCTCTGTCAAAGATCAGGTGTTCATAGGTTTTTGGGTTAATGCCTATCAATTCCATTCCATTGATCTGGGTATAGAAGTCTAGGTTGGCAGCCATGCTCTTTTAGTGTCTGTATAACTTCTGACCAAGACCTTCTTGCTTTCATTGTTTCCATTGAATAGTCAGGAGTTATTCTGATGGGTCTGCCTTTATAGGTAAGTTGGCCCTTTTCTTTTGCAGCTCTTAAAATTTTTTCTTTGTTCTCTATGTTTTGTGGCTTGGTTATAATGTGGCGAGTGGACTTTTTTGGGGGGTCATATCTGGTGTTCTGTAAGATTCTTGTATCTTTATAGGCATTTCCTTCTTTATATTAGAAAAGTTTTCTTCTATCATTTTATTGAATACATTATCTGTGCCTTTGAGCTGGTATTCTCCTCCTTCTTCTATTCCTATTATTCTCAAGTTAGGTCTTTTCATGGTGTCCCAAATTTCCTGAACGTTTTGTGTTATGGCTTTTTTGGTTTAGTGTTTTCTTTGACTGATGTATCTATTTCTGCTATTGAGTCTTCAACTCCAGAGATTCTCTCTTCCATTTCTTAGATTCTGTTGGTTATGCTTGTATCTGTAGTTCCAGCTCTTTTCTTCAGATTTTCTATTTCCATTTTTGCCTCATTTTGTGTGTTTTTTATTGCTTCTATTTCAATTTTTAGTTCCTGGAATGTTTCTTTCATTTTTTGGTTTACCTTTTCTTGGTTTTCTTTCAAGAATTTGTTCATCTCTTCCAATTTTTTGTTTGTATTTTCTTCTATTTCTTTAAGAGAATTTTTAATATCTATCTTCTTTGAAGGCTTCAATAATCTTCATAAAGGTGTTTTTGTTGTTGTTTCTTTCTGTTTCCTCTTCATTGCTCTGTTCAGGTCTTGTAGTTGTAGAACCTCCAGTTTCTTCGGGTGTTGCCTTGTTGTTCTTTATATTGTTATATGTATTTTTGCACTGGCATTTTCCCATGGCTTCAGTGGTTCATGATTAGGCAGCTCCTAGTCAATTGTGGCAAGAGGGCTTGTGTGTCTCCTGTCTCCTCTGAGCAAGGGGTCTGCTCGTTCTCTGACTCTGCACTGGACAAGGGTTTGAATTTCAAAGCCTCAGTCCTTCTCTAATGATGTAGTTCGCCCTGGAGTCAGGGCTGTAGGGAGCTGCATTGTACCACGCCCTGAAGATGACACTGGTTTTCGCCTTCCACCTTTCTGGATGGTGAGTGCTCTCGGGAGTAAACAACTCCTTATTGGCTGTAGGCAAGGATGGTGGCTTGCTTCTGGCGCCTCGGGACCTATGGGCAATGTCTACGTGGCTTACCGGGATTGGAAGCCCAGAGGGTATTTAGCCACGAGGGGACTTCCCCCCCACCCCCGGGGTCGTTCGTCATTTGTCTAAGAGTGAGTGAGTGGGTCGTTCCTCATATGTCTGAGAGTGAGAGTGAGAGTGAGTGAGTGAGAGACAAGAAGATAACTAAAGGCCCGAATAAACTGCAAAGAGAAGGATCCGGTGTTGTGTTCCTTGCTGGCGAGGTGGCACGCGACACGGGGCCAACCATACAAGGTTCTCTCTTTTAGGTGTGGCTGGAGGAGCCCCTCACAGTTCCTGTCTGCTAGGGAGAGTATGAGATCTGACCCTAGGGATTGACCCAGGTCCCAGAGAGGGACTCTTTGGATGGGTGTTCCAGGTGTTGGAATCTGTTCACCTGTATGGAAACTCTTCTTTATTACTGTAATTGTGGCATTACAAAAATGTTACACACAGGGAACAGTTGATTTTGTAACCCAAGATCAGTCTTTTCACTCAAGATTCACATAAGTGGGGTTTGGTTTTAGAGTAGCAGGCCAAGGTATGGATGTATCACAGTGTAATCATTCTTGGTTTGTTTGAGTCAGGGTCTTGCTAAGTAGCCCAGGACATCATGACTCATCTTTCTGCTTCTGCCGCCTGAGTTGGAATTATGAGCATGTATCGTCACACCCAACCTCATTGTTCATTTAAGGACACTGTAATATGATTCTTTGAGGGGAAAATGGTAAGGAGGTAGGACCTATAAGCACAATTTACTCAATCTGAGTACCTGAGAGAACCGGCAACATCAATTATTTGTCACTATTTAAAAAGTTTAATTTAGCATCACAATATTACATTGTGACATTTTGAAACAAAAGTTGGTTTTGTTGCTTCTTCTCCCAATCTTCTCCCTGTCTTAGCATTTCTGTTGCTGTGATAGAGCACCATGACTGAAAGCAACTTGTGGAGGAAAGGGCTGATTTAGTGTCCATCATGAAGGGGAGGCAGGGAAAGAATTCAAGCAGGGCAGCAACTTGGCAGCTGGAACTGAAGCTGAGACCACAGAGGAGCAGTCCTGGGCTAGTAGTACATTTCCCCTGGTCAGCCAGAGGAAAACTTGAAACTGAGACAATGGCTTGTCACCGATGGGAAGGGCAAGACTCTGCTTTATCTATTCAAAGAAACCAGGAAGATCCAACATTTAATCCAGTACAGAAAACCTACATCAGTCCCGTGCAGGCTCTCAGGGTTGCTGGCTCAGTCTTTCCGAACCCCTATGAACCAGGTTAGTTGATCCTGTGGGTTTTCTTGTGGTAGCTTTGACCCCTCTGGCTCCTACCATTCTTTCTCCCCTCATCAGCAGGATTCCCCCAAGATCGGCCTAATGTTTGGCTGTGGGTCTCTGAATGAGCATGAGATGTAACCCACTCCTGACATTGCCTGGAGGGTTAGGACCTGGAGGCCAGATAGCCCAGAGACATAGGATAGAACTAAACATCACTAGCAAAAAAATGTCAATGCAATGATTCCTAATGATACTCTGCTATACTCATAGTTCATGCCTAGCCCAATTGCCATCAGAGAGGCTTCATCCAGAAAATAAAAGGGATTTTTATAAGAACTCACATATAAGCTGATACCTTTTTAGCTAACAGATAATTCTAGAAGAAAACCTCACTGACATATTGCAATACATTTTAATATCTAAACTGATCCCTTTCCAAATGTTATACAATGAATATTAGCATCTTTACAATCTAGAAGAGTGTTTAGTTTGGGCTTAGAGTTCTATATGTTATTAAGGATGGAAACCAAGTCCTTGAACATGTTAGGCAAATGCCCTACTTTTGTAAAAGGTTCTGGCCCGGACTTTCTGGGCCTGGAACAGAAGTTTAGTCTTACTCTCAGCCCTGCTTAGGCCCAAATAATCACACACAGGCTTACATTGTTTTTACGCTGATTGACCTAGCGCCCAGGCATATAATTTGCTAGCTCCTTCATCTGAACTCAACCTATCTTGCTCACCGGTGCGGCTCCGTACCTTTTCTCAGAGCAGCTTTTCCTCTGTCCGTCTCCTGGCAGCTCCAGTGACTCTGGCATCTGTGTCTGGCGTTTCTCTCTGCTCTGAGATGTTCCTAGATGTTCCTGAGTTTTCTTAGCCTGGTAGCCCCGCCCACACTTCCTGTTTGCCTTTGGCCAATCAGCTTTCTATTAAACTCATAGGTGGGACAAATATTTACATTACCAGCATAATCCCACTATACCCTACCACTGAAGAATACTTCCAGTTCAAACAATGTATTGTTAAATAAGAACTAATCGAACAGTAACGAGCACCTCATGACCCAGACTGTGATGTCTAATTACTACTTCCCATTAATAAGAATCAGGATGTTTTGAGAAAATAGTAACAGCAAGAAATATACAAGATGTGCCTGGATCTTCTGATTATACCTGGAAGCAAGGGAATTGTCATGCTACTGTTGTATCCAAAGTTCTAGGAAGCCAACTTAAAAAATATCCCACGGACAAAAGAAGGGATCACTTACATATCAATAAGAATGTCAATGGAGGTGTTAGGGCTGTAGCCTAGCATACACAAGGCTTCAGTAATTCCAGCCTTACAAATGAATAAAATACATGATACATTCTGATACAGTGTGGATGAACCTTGAAGATACTATGCTATGTAAAATTAGGTCAGACATAAAAAGTATGAATATTGTGTATGCCTGGAACAGTCAAATTCACAGACAGAAAATGGTGTGTGCCAGAGGCTAGAGAATGAGGCAGTAGTAATGCATAGCTAGAGAATGAGGCAGTAGTAATGCATAAGGGGTACAGAACCTTTGGGAAAATAGTGTAAAAGTTCTAGAGTTAGATAACAGTATGATAGCTACAGAACAAAGAAGTGTGGTTACATTACTGAATTTAAAAATAGTTAAAATATTGGATATTCTTAAAAATAATGGATAATCAATCGGTGTGTTCTTCCCTGGAGAAAACTATTTCTCCTGTCCTCAGCATTCCTTAGTTGCCTGTAGCTTTGTGTAGGGTTGAGGCCTCTCGGTCTTTTCCCATCCACTTTGACATGTCTATCGTCCTTGTTCAGCTCAGTGTAGGCAGTCATGCTGGTGAGACATTATGGGTATAGCTCTAATATATATATGAGTAACTTATAAAGACTGACTAAGTTATATTTTTAACTTATAAAGACTGACCAGGTTATATTTATGTATTTACATAACAATAATTAATAGAAAAAAACATAAATATGAAAGAGAGCAATGAGGGGTATATGGGAGCTTAGAGGCAGAAAAGGGAAGAGAGGAATCTCAAAAAATTAATAAAGTTGAAATGGAAAAGTCTGTATTTCACCACAATAAAAAAAGAACCTATAAAATAAATAAATAGGCTAGTAGCCCAGCTAGCCATACTTGACTCTGCACCACTGAGTGCACACTGCGCTTGTGGACCATGTCCTGGCTCTTTGGCATCAACAAGGGTCCCAAGGGTGAAGGTGCAGGGCCTCTACTGCCCTTGCTGCCCATGCAGCCTGGGGCAGAGAGTAGAGGTGACCGTGGTGCCAGAGACCAGCAATCGCCCAAGGACAAATGGAGCAACTTTGACCCAACAGGCCTGGAGCGTGCGGCCAAAGTGGCTCGCGAGTTGGAGCACTCGCGCCATGCCAAGGAAGCACTGAGTCTTGCCCAGATGCAGGAGCAGACACTGCAGCTGGAACAACAATGTAAACTCAAGGAATATGAAGCTGCTGTAGAGCAACTGAAGAGTGAACAGATCCATGTGCAAGGTGAGGAAAGAAGGAAAACACTGAGTGAAGAGACCCGGCAGCACCAGGCTAGGGCCCAGTACCAGGATAAGGTAGCTCGACAACGCTATGAGGACCAGCTGAAACAGCAGCAACTTCTGAATGAAGAGAATTTAAGGAAACAAGAGGAGCCAGTGAAGAAGTCGGAGGCTATTCGTCGAGCTACTGTGGAGCGAGAGATGGAGTTGCAGCACAAGAATGAGATGTTGCTGAGGCCCGAGCACCAGCCAAGGCTGATGGAGAGAATGCAGACATCATCAGAGAGCAGATTCACCTTCAAGGCTGCTGAGCACTGCCAGACCATCTTGGAGTCTATCAGGACAGCTGGCACCTTGTTTGGTGAAGGATTCCGTGTCTTTGTAACAGGCTGGGACAAAGTGATAGCCACGGTGGCTGGACAGACACTACTGGCTGTTGAAGTCTATTCTGCCAAGAATACTACTGCTGTTGCTGGTGAGTATATTGAGGCCCGCTTGGGAAAGCCACCCTGGTGAGAGAGACCTCTCTCATCTCAGTGCTAGGGGCACTGAGGCATCCTATCCAGGTCAGCAGACTGCAGGAAGCACTGGAGGGTGTCATCCTCAGTCCTAGCCTAGAGGCATGACTACGAGATATTGCCATCGCAACAAGAAATACCAAGAAGAACAAAAGCCTGTATAGAAACGTTCTGATGGATGGACCACCAGGGACTGGCAAGACATTGTTTGCCATGAAACATTTATTTAAAAATTTATGCACTGCATTCAGGCATGGACTACACCATCATGACAGGCGGGACATGGTCCCTATTGGGCGGGAAGGTGTGATTGCCATGCACAAGGTCTTTGACTGAGCAAGTACCAGCTGACAAGGCCTCCTGCTCTTTGTGGATGAAGCAGATGCCTTCCTCGGGAAGAGAGCAACTGAAAAGATAAGTGAAGACCTCAGGGCTACTCTGAATGCATTCCTACACAGGACAGGACAGCACAGTAGTAAGTTCATGCTGGTCCTGGCCAGTAACCAACCTGAGCAATTTGACTGGGCCATCAATGACCGCATTGACAAGATGGTCTGCTTTGCCCTGCCACAGCAGGAGGAGCGAGAGTGCCTGGTGGGAATGTATTTTGACAAGTATGTCCTTAAGCTGGCCACAGAAGGAAAGCAACACTTGAAGATTGCCCAGTTTTACTACGGAAAAAAAATGCTCAGAGGTTGCCTAGCTGATGGAGGGGATGTCAGGCCCAGAGATTGCTCAGTTTGCTGTGGCATGGCAGGCCATGGCATATGCCTCTGAGGATGGGGTCCTCACAGAGGCCATAATGGATGCCCATGTCCAGGATGCTGTTCAGTGGCAGAAGATGTAGTGGCTTAAAGCAGAGAGACCCAATCTTGAGGCCAGCAAGTCACCGTGTCCTTGACTCTGCAGCTGCTGGGCTGGACCTGGATACCTTGTATACCTGACTGGGACAGCCAACCTCTATAACCACACTAATTCCTCCCTCTTCTCCAGCCCTCTTACAGAAGCCAATACTTTTGCCCAAATATCTTTGCCCAGTTGTAGGATGCTGGTGCTGACAGCTTCTCTGCCTCCTACACCTCCTAGTCTGTTTCTCTGCATGAGTGCTGGCAGAGGAAGGCATGCTGCCTTCCTGCACCCCAGTACACTGGTGAGACTTGTCTATAAGCCCAGATCAGAGAAGAGATGAAGCAGGGTCCTGTGGCACGGACCAATGGCTATGGCTGTGCCAGCAGGATGGGGACCTGCAGGGACCAGCCTGAGGCAGGAAGGGCCTCTGCTTCCTGGACATTGTTCCTGCCCTGTATATATTTGTGCCAAGAACTGGCCCAGTTCTTACTTGGTAGACACCTCCTGGCTGGTGGCATCCAGGATTCAGGGCTGCCACCTTCCCCTTAACTGGACCTTTTAAATCCAGAATCTAATAAAACTGTGACTGATAAAAAATAAATACATAAATAAGTAAACAAATAAATAAATATCTTATATTTTTAGAAATATATGGTATAGTGATGTTGACCTTTGTTTTAAAATACTCAGGGTGGGAGATAATGGATGGGTTCAGAAAAATATATTGTGCTGATGTCTCTACTTTTAGATGTACTTGAAATTTTTCACTAAAAAAGAAAGAGGAGGTAGAATAACTCTCATGTCTATAATCCCAGCACTTGGGAGATGGAAGCAAGATGGTCAGAAGTTCAAGGCCAGCTTTGCTCACAGTAAGTTTGAAGCCAGCCTAAACTATAAGATAACTTGTCTCAAAAAAAAGAGGAAGAAGGAAAAGGACATTCTGTCATACAAGGTCCATTTTATTGATGCCCTTCATTTTGAAGAAACTCAGCCTTCTTTGGTCAGCACCTCAGCAAATAAGCTCTGGAGTTGGTCATATTGCTATAGACAGACGCAGTGTCTACAGTAACTAGTGTTGATAACTAGACACACACAGTCACTGGCCATTTTTCAGTTCTTCTCTAAGCCCTGAAGCAGTGCCTACACAAAAGCAAGGTGATCTCATTGCTTGCTTTGGGGGCTATGGTGAAGCTCAGTAGTACAGCGCTTGCCTAGTGTATGTAAGGCCCTCAGTTCAACCCCCAGGACTACAAAAATATCAGTTTTTTGATTTGAAGTTTATCACTCTCTGTAAGATTAGAAATTTATTCTAGTGAGATAATGGTGGTCCACATCTTTAATCCCAACACTCAGAGAAATGATGGCTTAATGATAAGAATATTAGTAATACTGAAGAGTACATTTCAAAGAAATATAGCTCTGGCCACCTACCTGAACTCCTCATACCCTATCACCATCCTACATTTTTCTCTCATCTCTTACTCACTATCTAGTTTTTCTTCCAAGGGTAAGTGATAATACAGCAAATACTTACAAAGTACATGTTTTATACAAGATATGTTTTCAAATGCATTACATGCACCAGGTCCTTTGAGTCTTCACACTGGTCTTGACTTTAGTGGCATTGTAACCTCCATTTTGCACTTGAAAGAACTGAGGTTTTAGATAAGTTAGGTCACTGTTTTAGTCACTTTTCTGTTACTGTAATTAAATACCATGATACAAGGCAACTTGCGGAGGGAAAGGTTTGTTTTATCTTACAGTTTTACCATCATGTAAGTGTATTAGTTACTTTTCTGTCATCATGACAAATTAAGATCTAGGCAATTTACAAAAGAACATATTTAATTTGAGGACTCATCATACCAAAGTCTGTGATCATCATGGCAGCAAACATGGGAGCAGGCAGGCAGGCATGGTGCTAGAACAGAAGCTGAGAGCTAACATCTGATCTACAAGTGCACTGCAAAAGTAGAGCAAGACTGGACCTGGCATGGGCATTTGAAACCTCAAGCGCATCCCTAGTAACACACCTCTTCCAACAAGGCCATGCTTTCTAATCCTTCCTAAACAGTTCCATTAACTGAGGACCAAGCATTCAAACCTATAAGCCCTTGGGTGCCACTCTCATTCAAACCAACATAGTAAGTCAAAACATGAACCTGGAGGCAAGAACTGAAACAGAGACCATGGGACAATGCTGTTTACTGGCAGTTTTCTAAGGCTCACAGAGCTTGATTTTTATATACAATTCAGGACCACAGTGGGCTAGGCTCTCCCTTATCAATCACTAATTACAAAAATACAATGTGAACTTGTCTATAGGAAATCTGATGGAGGCATTTTTCTCAGTTGGGGTTTCCTTTTTTCCAGATGACTGTAGCTTGTGTCAATAAGTATATAAATAAATACTAAGCATAACCCAGGCTGATACTGCCAACGAGACTCAGTCCTGAGTACAAAGGTCCCAGAGTCTTTTGCTTTTTCTCTATATTGACTATTTCTACCTATCTCTTACAAAGAGAACATTCCTATTGCTTCCTAATAAATCCAGATTACTGCACTATTTTATATAGGGTTTCTATTGCAGAGATAAACACCATGACCAAAAGCAACTTGGGGAAGAAGGAGTTTATTACATCTTACAATTCTCAGATCCCACTTTATCACTGAGGGAAGTCAAGACAGTAGCTAGAGATAGGAACTTATGCAGAGGCCATGGAGAATTGCTGCTTTACTGGGCTTTCTCAGCAAGGCTTACTCAGCCTGCTTTCTTATACTACCCCAGATCACCTGCCCAAGGGTGGTACAACCAAAGGTAGGCTGGGCCCTTTCCCATCAATCATCAATCAAGAAAATGCTTTACAAACTTATCTACCAGCCAACATAATGCAGGAATTTTTTCAACTACAGTTCCTTCTTCCCAGATGACCCTGTGTCAAATTAACAACAACAACAACAACGAAAGTCTAACCAGTACTCCCACCCACCCAGCAAAATTCCTGCACAAAGCTTTGCCCAAGGTCAATGGCCCTGAAGAATAAGAAGATAGGATTAGGAAGTGTTGTAAAAGGTTTCTGGGCTGGAGGACTTTCTGTCTAGCCTAAAGATTTTGTCCCACTCTCGGCCCGCTTTGCCTCAAATAATCACACACAGGCTTACATTATTTTTACTCTGATTGACCTAGCGCCCAGGCATATAATTTGCTAGCTCCTTCATCTGAATTCAACCCATCTTGTTCACCGGTGCAGCTCAGTACCTTTTCTCAGAGCAGCATTTCAGCTTCTTTCCTCTGTGTCTGTTGCTGTCTCTTCCATCTCCTCAGTCTCCTCCTCGTGTCTGTGGCAGCTCTCTCTGGCAGTTCTGCCTGGCCACTGTCTGGTGTCTGTGTCTGCTCTGAGATGTTCCTGAGTTTTCTTAGCCCCACCCACACTTCCTGTTTGCCTTTGGCCAATCAGCTTTTTTATTAAACTCATAGGCGGGACAAATATTTACAACATTACCAGCATAATCCTTCTACAAGGAAATCTGCAACCAAGGAAGTCCTGTGGCTGCTTATAGAAATATTGGCTCCCTAGGAGGGCTCCATATCAATGCTGTACCATCCCAAGTCCTGAGCACTGTGTGAACTGAGAAGGCAATTCTCATACCACACCACATGACTCAGAAGGATCTGACACACCTGCAAAGAGCACTATAGTGCTGGACCTGTGCAAAAAGTCCCCAATTTGAAGTTCTAAAATGTGTTGAGGGCAAACATAGAAAGGATACATTATACTGTGGCAGATGGAAATGGATTTACTAAGACATTAATAGTATTCTCATGCCCACCTGGGACTATATTACTGACACATTACAGAAACACACCAACACACTGTTATTTCCATAACAAGCAAAAAAAAAAAAAAAACCCTACTTTGCTGTTTACAACTCAAAAGCAAACTGCATTCATTGCACTGACACCTAAATCTTCTAATTTTGTGTTCTGAGCTGAAACTTTAAATTCTTGTGAGTGTTGGACATCATCAGCAAGGGTAAAACATTTTTGGTGAGAAATTTTCTCTTTTGATATATCAAAATCACATGACTAATCATTAGTATTTTGGTTCATTACAAAATGCAGTACACATTTATGCAGTCACAAACATATGCATTCATCTTGTTAAAATAAATTCATCTCCAGTACATTATATATATTGTTTATTTATAGATTCCATTATTATACATGCATATATTATATTAGTTTACTTTTTATTATTGGCCAGGTTTCATAACACCTACTGAAAATCTCAGTGTTTAAGGGACTGAGGCAGAGGGATTGTGAGTTCAAGGCCAGCCAGATAACATAGTGAGACACTATATCAAAATAAAACAAAGATTAAAAAAGAAATTTAGTTAGCTCATAGCTTTGGAAGCTGAATGTCCAAGATTTGGTGGCCATATTGACTTGGCCTCTGATAAAAAAAACCTGTGTGGGAACAAGACACCATATAGAAGCAGAATGTTTTGCCTGCATGTAATTGCAACAGAAAGTCTATGTAGAAGAATAAATGGCTATAAACTGATAACCTATATATGCTTAAGGGAAAAATGGAGTGAATATTTATATGCTACTAAAATGTTTTTAAGGAGCTAGAGTGATAGCTCAGTTGTTAAGAGGGCTTCCTGCCCTTCCATAAGAGCCAAATTCAGTTCCCAGCACCTACACTGGGCAGCTCACTCTGCATCTCCAGCTCCAGATCTAACACCCTCTTCTGGATTCTCGTCACCATCCTCAGTCACATGCACATACCCCTTACGCGAGTGTGCGCACGCGCGCTCGCATGCACACACACACACACACACACACATTTTTAAAATAACATTTTTAATTACTTTAAAAATACTTAACAAAGATAAGATATTACCAGTATGGAAATAGTTAATGCAAGAGAATGAAGAATTCAGAAACAGATTCAAATATATTTAGTAACTAACTACAAGAGTCAGGGTCATGGCATGTACATGTGTTCCCAGCTACTCTGAAGGCAGGTGGATCACTTAAGTTCAGGAGTTTGAGACCAACCTGGAATACACTGGAATACATAGATTGCTATGTCAAACAAAAGAGAAAGGGAGAGGGTAACATCACTACATGAGTAGAAATTTCACATTCATGAAACTGATATATCTAGATATCAAAACTGGACCTTACCTTGTATCATATAATAAATAAAAAATAGAATAATAGATATCAAGATAATTGCATGTTATTTTATATGAAACTTTCCTGAACAAAATAGGTAACTGAGGAATGGCAAAGACCATAGATAAATACATCAGACTTTCTTTTTCCAAGACAAATTCTCAGACTATAGCCAAGGCTAACTTCAAACACAGTATGTACCCTAGGCTGGCCTCAAACTTACAGCATTCCTCCTGCCTCTGACTGGTCAGGTTCACAGGTGTGAACCACCAGACATACCTTCACTATGGTTTTTAAGTCTTTATTTTTGTATGTAAAAAAATAAGCTACAGACAAGGAGACATAACTGGAAATAAGTAGAGACCAGGCAAGAAATGCAGTCAGAGAATGTATAACAGACTTCACAGTCTCATTAGTACTCACAAGAATTCAAAATAAAATCCAAGATTTACTCATCAGAGGTGGGCATTAGAATTAAAAGGTTATAAAGAATATTATCAAGAATTTGGAGGAACAAGTTGTCTCATATAATAATGGTAGAAATAAATATTTGTTTTTATTTTATGTGTATGTATTTTTGTCTGCAAGTGTGTGTATGCGTGCGTGCGTGCGTGCGTGCGTGCGTGCATGCGTGTGTGTGTGTGTGTGTGTGTGCACGCGCACGCGCGCACCTCATATGTGGCTGGTGCCCACAGAGGCCAGTAGAGGACATTGAATCCTCTGGAACTAGAGTTATAGACAGTTGTGAGCTGCCATGTGAATTCTGTGAATCAAAAGCTTTTAACCACTGAGCCATTTCTCCAGATCCAAGTTATAAATTTGGAGGAAATTTTTATAATATCAAATAAAAAGTTTTACTGTCAGGCAAATAAAATGTCAAAATTAAAAATATTCATGCTTCATGCTCCACAATAAGAAATCTATTCCACAGAAATAAAAGCATTAATATTTAAGAAAATGTAAGCATAAAATTGCTCAGTAAGACATTTCAATGCCTAAAGGAAATAGAAACAAATTGAATTTCTACCAGTGAAAGAATACATGAATAAACTGTAATTTGCTTATTCATATTTACTCATACAATATAACATTAGTTATTTTTGAAGCCTGTTCAGGAAAAGGCTTATCTTCACAATGGAAAATATGATGGTCATAATTTTAATTAACTATATTATCAAACTGCTTACAATATAATAGCTGGATGTTAAATCCTTCTGACATGAAAAAAATAAAAATAAACAGAATCATCTATAAACTAGTCTTGCCAAATATAATCAAAGCTAAATCTGACCATACCTTTAGGCTTAACTTCTCATTTCCAAGAAAAACAGGAAATAAAAGAACAAGTTAAACCCTGAGGAAATAAACAGACAAAAAAGAAATATGAGTTGTTCTGCAACATAACTAATATGGCTGCTTACAGGCCATATTAAGATAAAAGGACAAAAATGTCTTGTTAGCTTTTTATTGTTGTATTAAGACATTATGACCAAGACAACTTATAAAAGAAAAAGGGTTATTGGGGGGTGTTATAGTTTCAGTGGGTTAGAGCCCATGCCCATCATGGTGTGGGGAATAGAAGCAGGAAGGCAAAAATAGTGATAAAGCAACAGCCAAGAGACTGGATCTTGCATGGGCTTTTGAAACTTCAAAGCTCACCCCTAATAACACACTTTCTCCAATAAGGTTATATACCTTTGAGTCCTTCCCAAACAGTTCCACAAAGTGGAGGCCAAGCATTCAAACATATGAGCCTATGGGGGGGTGATTCTCATTCAAGCCACACAAGTGGGGACTCAGAGTGAGATAGCCCATGCCTGTAATCTCAGTGTTCATGAGACAGAGACAAGAGTAAATTTGAGGCCAGAGTGGGCTAAAAGCAAGACTCTGCATCAGAAAATGAAACAAAGCAGTGAGAAATTATTATAAATTAAAAGACTAAAGAGACATAAGACAATTGTAATATGGGAACTTATAATAAATTTGGATTCTTTAAAAAAATAACTATGGGGCTGTTGCCACAGCTCAGCACTTAAGATTACTAGCTGCTCTTGCAGGGGACCTAGGTTGAATTACTATAACCCACACAGCAGCTGTCAACCATCATCTGTCACTCCAGTCCCAGGGAATGGATACCCTCTTATATACTTCAAGGGCATGGCACACACATGGTATTCACATACACACATGCAGAAAAACATAAATACATCAATACACATCTTTTTTTAAAAAGTAGCTCTAAAAGAACTTTTGTTAGATAAATTTGAATAAAAACAAAATACAGAATATAAATAAACTAGTTCTGGTGTGTTATTGCACAGCAGATAACAATAATATATATTATGTTTCAAAAGCTACAAGAAAAGATTTTTAAAACTCTCACTGTAAAGAAATGACAAGTGTTTGAGGAGACAAATACGTTTAACACGATTTAAGCATCACACAATGAATGCATGTGTAGAAACACTGCATGGTACCCCATCACCAGGGACAAATTTTATTTTTACGTTCTCAGTTAAAAATTAATAAAGTTTTAGTAGTTGGGAATATAACTCAGCGGTAGAATATTTGCCTGACAGGGTGAGGTTCAATCAATCCTCAGCACTATAAGTACTATTTTCTCTGTTTTTTTCTTTCTTCCCAGCACTACAATTATAATAATAGTAATACAATTAATTTTTAAACATTTTTATTTTTTTATTTTCTAAAGTTTGGAGATGATATTGTGAGTATGAATGAAAAGGTCCTATTTTAAAGGCAATGAATACCATAGTTTATTGCGGTATAAACCCGCCGTGAGATATGTTTTAAGTGAGGTTTATTTTGTGAGAATCACTTATAAAACAGAGAAGGTTTTAAGAGAAAGTTAAGGGATAAAGTTGTAATGCGCCACACCTCCGAACTCTCCTGCCACTGGCCCCGCACCACCTACTCCCGGAAGCCACGTTATCAGTCTCAAAACCTGCGCAACCGGTCTGGAACTCTTCCGAGAGAATGTCAGCTTCTTGTCTTGGTCCTCTCCCTTGGAGGTCTACTTCTGAGATCCTTTCCAGTCCACCACGCCCCTTTTGTCTCCAGCTTTCTGACGTGATCTATTCACATGATTTCCTGCTACAATAGTTCTTAATAGTGAACTATTATAAACTCCAATTTACTCTATCTCAAATGTTTCAAGGTGGGGAAAATCCACTAGATCAGCAACTTTTGGGTCTCTACCCCTTTGAGATTGCATATCAGATATCCTGCTTATCATATATTTACATTAAAAGTCAAAACAGTAGCAAAATTATACTTATGATATAGCAATGAAATAATTTTGTAGTGGGGGTCACCACAACATGAAGTATTAAAAAGTCACATTATTAGGAAGGTTGAGAACCATTGCATTAGATTGAGCTGAATTAAACCGCCACTTCATATAAGTCAAAAACAGTTGGATATTGACAATTTTACATGATTTAACCTAAAAAAATTGGGAAAAGCACCTACAAAAATACAGTAAAGCCTTAACAATGATTGGACCTAGACAACAGTTACATAGGAATTCATTTACTATTATTTCAACTTTTATGATAAAAATTGAAGAAAACTAAGAACATGTCACTATATTGGTCTAGATAAAGAGATAATATACTATCTTTGTTTTTTAATTCTTTGAATATTTCATCCATCTATATAATGAATTCTGGCCATTTTCATCCCATTGGCCTCTCATCTCCTCTCCCTTGCCTACTAGGACATTTCTTCATTGCTTGTTGTTGCTCTTTACTCTTTTGGTGGGACCCACCACCCAACATTCAAATAGCTCTCTTAAGGAGGCTTATTATTAATTATAAATGCCTGGCCTTATCTTGGCTTGTATCTAGCCAGTTTTTCTAGAATTATCTATCTTTTGCCTCTGGGCTTTTATCTTTCTCTTACTTCTCTAAATCTTACTCTTACTCCATGGTTGGTTGTGTAGCTGGGTGGCTTTTCCCAATACATAATGAAATATTAATGGTCCCTTGTCTATCGTTTTAAATGATTTATTTATTTCCTATGTATACAGTATACAGAAGAGAGTACCAGATGTTATCATAGATGGTTATGAGCCACTATGTGGTTGCTGGGAATTGAACTCAGGACCTCTGGAAGAACAGTCAGTGCTCTTAACTTCTGAGCCATCTCTCCAGCCCTTGTCTATCATTTTTAAACCTGCTGAGATACACATATAGAAGAGACCCATCAAATGGATGGAGTAGAGAAGCTATGTTTACAGATATCTCCATAAAAAACATCATTTGTGAATAAAGCCATTATTATTGATTGATTATGGTGAGAACAGAGGAAGTGGTATAAAGATTAACATTAGGCATGCTTAATTACACTTGTCAAAATACGAATGTTCCAGATAGTTTTTAAATCTAATTTTTATTTTTTATTGTATATGTGTGGATGTTTTGCCTGCATGTATGTCTATGGCCCACATGAGTGCAGTGCCTATGGGAGCAGAAGAGGCCATCAGATCCTCTGGCACTGAACTTACATATAGAAGTTGTGAGCTGCCATGTGGGTGCTGGGAATTGAACTGGGGTCCTTTGGAAGAGCAGCTAGTGCTCTTAATCACTGAGTCATCACTCCAGTCCTAAATCTAATTTTAAATGCACTACACACACACACACACACACACACACACACACTTACACAAGATATCTCAGAAAATTGTGGTAGAGATGATTTTTCAAATAGGTATCAAATTCCAGCATGAAGGGGGTAGTTGGGCATGAAATTCCACCATGGAACTTTTAGTAATTTTTAGTTCCTAGGAGAGGGAGAGGCAGTTTTAAGATTGTAGTTGTTGGTTTCACACATGCAAGCAGACACACACTACCAATGCCACACCAGAGTTTATTCAGGAGAGTTGCCAGGAGAGTACAAAGAAAGAGAAGCAGAAGAGAAGAGACCATCTTTCAAATGGTGTGTCCTTTTAAGAGAACAGGTGAGCACAGATTTCCTTAGCCACGCCTAGGGGTGTGCCCTCCATATACTTCATATTCTGCTAGCAGAGGTTGGGTTTACCCAGTGGCCACATGCCAGGAATTCTTATCTCTCACTCGGTGCCATGTTGGATTATTGGACTAGCACATTTACCATGTAGCTGCTACGTGCCAGGAATCCTTACAGTAGTAGCCTCTGGAAAAATAGCCACACATCCAAGAATATTTGGGCAACACAAATTTGTCTTGATAGGTTTAAAAATTGGACACAGACTTGGGTGAGTAGGCAAAATGGTGTGGATCTGGAATGACTGGAGGACAGGAATAAATATTATACTCAAAAGACATTGTATGAAATGCTTAAAGAACTAATAAAAATTTAAATTAAATATTTCTAATATATTCAAAAGTAACTTATTTTCTGTACTTGGATGAGTTATGAGTTTCTTCAGCAACTGATGTCCACTACAAAAGGAACCTCTGACTACAGCTGAGAACAGAGTTGATCCATGGGCATAGACTAGAAAATTATGTGGCATCACAGGCTTATGTGTTTGAACACTCAGTTTTCAGTTGGTGGTACTACTTTCAGAAGCTGTGGAACCTTTGCAAGATGGGAAATAGCTGAAAGAATTGGGTCACTGATGTGATAAGTCTTCTGCATTCTGGGTCATCTCCACTTGAGGCATGAACACTCTATTCCCTGATCAGAGGCTATATAACAAGTAGCTGTTAGCATTTCTGGCATCCTCTAGCAACTTCGAGGGTCTCATGGCAGTAAATGCTCCAGCAGCATTCAGAAAAACTTCCTAGTCACCCCAGGGCCTTCTGTCCTAGGAAATCTATGCACCTGCACAGTGTGGCCAAGTAATCTGCATTCCTGTGTGCATGCCCTGAGCTACCTTTAAAAAGCAGACTCCACCCATTCCATTTCCTCTTCTCCTTCACTTCTCTTCTGGGCAGGCCTGTGCACATACCCCTTCTCCCTTTACTACCAATAAACTCTTTAAATGGGTTTTGCTGTATCTTGTGGTCCGTTCTTGCGCTCGATAAATACAACATTGGTGTCCCCATTCTCCTCAACCCCTACCCCTGTGTGGGTTCCTGGACCAGGTGCATCTACAACTATCCATATTCCATCTGCCCAGACACTGGATTGCTTTGCACAACCCCAGCTGCTTCAGTTGATGAGTTCCCCCTCTCCCACTTGGCATAAACCCTTTTCTGGACCCTTGGGAAGGACCGTTGATTGTCCAGCATGTCAATCAGTGTACTTGGAAGCAGGGGATAGCCCGGTCATGGTATTTAAGGCTACCTCTTAAGGCTGACACCTTTTGACTACAATCGCCTCTGTCCATTCTCTACGACTGAGGACTGGGACATCATTTTTCAACTCTCAGATCCTGTCCTTCGCTTCTTGTCTCTTGGACTTTCTGTTCCTCTGGCTTAGCCCTGACCCCTGCTCTCTGACAAATCATTGAGCAGCTTGTGCCATTTAAATCTATCCTTGCTTAATCTCTGGGATGCCTAAGATTTTAAAAGCCACTGGATCTTGTTTGTTTATTTTTCTTTGCCTCAGCCACGCGGAATAAGCCTTCCAACAATATAAGCCTGACATCCCCTCTGGGATGTCTTTTAGAAACCCTCAAACCTCTAGGCTTAATGCCCTACTTAAAGACTTCTAAGCTTATCTGCCTTATGCACTAGGAAAGGCCCCAAATACCCATTAGATAACTATTTAAAATGGCCGCCTGACGACACGTTGGACTTCTACATTTTACAAGGACTTTCTAATTTCTGTCAGTGAACAGGCAAAAGGAAAGAGTTGCCGTACATTCAAGCCTTTTTTAAATTAGTTCCAAACCCTCCCTCCTTGCTCCCTGCTCATCCGCTCACCTGCTCACATGCTCCTATCTCTGCAACCTGAACTTGAGGAAGCACTCACTACTACTCTGAATCCTGCTGATGAACCTCCCCCTTTCTCACCACAACAAACAACTTCTCTCCCAGCTCCCCCAGCTCCCTCCCCCTCTGCAGTAATGGGCTGCTCCAAGTGCCCCACTCTGCATGGCACCCGCTTTCACTCCTCCTGTCACTCATTCTTGTGCCACTAAGGGACCCAATCTAGTCACAGTTGTCCCTTTGAGAGAGGTAGTGGTAATCCCCTTCTACCTATCAGAAAGAACTACCTCAGATAGAAAAGAAACTGGGTTCTTATACCTGTAACTCTATCTCTTTCATAAAAGAATTCCAATATATTATTCAATCCCATAATCTCATTTTATTATTATCTTCATGATCTTGTCTAACAACCTACTTCCTGAGGAGCTTAGGTGAGTTTGGGGAAAGGTCAGAATGCATGCAGATGAAATTCATCAAACTAATACAGCACATCCCCCTTGGCTGAGGCTGACCCTGATGGAATACCACATTGTGATGACAGGCATGAGAACAGATGCCTTTAATCCCAGCACTCAGGAAGCAGAGGCAAGTGGATCTCTGAGTTTCAGGCCAGCCTGGTCTACAAAGAGAGTTCCAGGACAGCCAGGGCTGTTATACAGAGAAACCCTGTTTGGAAAAACAAAAACCAAAAAGCACAGTATAGCCTTTAAGCCTAGCAGTTGGACAGCAGCAGCAGCTAGAACTCTCTGAATTCCAGTTCCATAGCATACAGAGCTGCACAGTGAGACTCTGTCTCAATAAACAGATAATAGAAGATAGATAGATAGATTGATTAATAGATGATAGATAGATTCCACATAGTGTAATATAGTGTATCTGTGCCTGCCTGGACAAGACCTTGGGAAGATCTGTCCATTCAACATTGCATCACAATGGAGGAGAAGCTCATGAAGCCTTACCCCTCCTTGGGGATCTATTGGCAGTTAATGGGGAGGGGAGGGTTTTTCACTGGTGTAGCCAATGGGAAGTGGCCCATGCTTAAGTAAATAACTCCTCATCGTGCTCATGTAAGC
Source organism: Sigmodon hispidus (assembly GCA_004025045.1). NCBI lineage: Eukaryota > Metazoa > Chordata > Mammalia > Rodentia > Cricetidae > Sigmodon > Sigmodon hispidus. Next base: position 32,649 of record PVIH01014061.1, on the reverse strand, counting down.
AAGCCTAAGTCAGCTCAGTCACAAAAACAAAGAAATGTTAAGTGGGGGGGGGGACCAGTTAGGAAGAAAGGGGTCCGGCAGGAGTAAAAAGAGAATGAGGAAATGATAATGGAGGGTGAAAATGATCACAATATATCTTTTATGAGCTTGTCAAAATATAATTTTAAAATGTTTTCTAAGGTCTAATACATGGACATATAGACCCTGTCACTATATATTTTAATGTTTAAATAATATACTATGAACTGGAGAGATGGCTCAGCAGTTAACAACACTGGCTGCTTTCCCAGAAGACTCAGTTCAATTGCTAACCCCACAGGGCAGCTCACAACAACCTGTAAGTCCAGCCCCAGGAAATTCAATGCCCTCTTCTGGCTTCTACCACAAGAACCAGGCACACATACAGTGCACAGATACACATTCAGGCAAACACATAGACATGAAGATAAATAAAATGTCAAAGACATAATATATTATAATCTACAATATAATTTCCTTCTTTGGTTTTATTTTTCTCTAATAGGAGAGTCAAAATTATGAAGGTCTTCCCTGTCTTCTCTGATTCAAGAGAGACCTACTCTCAAACATTTTCAGGTTCCCACTCCTATTTTGGCTTTATGAGTGAAAAATTAATTCAGTTCACCTTAACATACAACTCATGAAGTCAGGTGACTCCCTAACTTGTTAATACAAATGCTTTCATCTTCTGATGGAGATATTTTAAGGTTGACTTTTTCTCAAAGGAAGTGAAGTAAAGGCAGCATATTCTAAACTCCGTCATATCTGGGCGTATTTCAACACCCCTGAGACTGCGATTGGCAAAAATTAACTTCTAAAACACCCTAGCAGCAAAATGCAGCTCAGCTCCATTGCCTCTTCCTCCCAGCATATTTAACCTGAAAAACCAAAATGATGTGAATGCAAGATGCATGTCTGCAAGGAATATGATGCAATAATCGTATGTCTCCAACTCCATTATGCTATAATTAATCTTAATTACACATTCAATCCTGCCTGAATTAAAAGACTCACATAGCTTGAATCATGTGTTGCCTGTAATTCTACTGTGTTATTTTGAGAAACATAAAGAAATAAATCTTCTAAAGCAATATGGTGTTTTCTTGCTAGGCGGATCTGAGAGATAAACTGTGGTCATCCTAGGGTATTCTTCACCATTTACTGAGGGCCAGGAGATAGCATTTTGTGTTCGTTTTCCTTTCTCAGGCTCAGAGCACTCAGCACGTGGGAAAGAAGAAGCCGATTGCATATCCAGTCACCTGACAGAAGGGGCGGCACCCGTCTTTCTTCACATGTTTATGTTTCTCAAGCCTGACTAAGGACTTGGCATTTGCCTCCTTTTCCGTGTATCATTGTGAGAATTTCCTGGGTTCTCTTTCAATCTTCCCCCTCTTGCTTTCACAGGCACTTATTAACCTTCTTGGAGCTTCTCCAGGCACACCCAGTACCTCCTACGGAGCAAAGGATCTTCTTAGAAGGCTGAAAGCTGCACCCACGACAGCCCCTTTATGGTGGTACAATACAGACAGAGCCGGCATTATCTGTGAGGCCAATATCATGAGATCCTTTTTCCATCTGCACCTACTGAGCTATGGTACAAATGGGTTCTTTTTTATTTTTTTAAAATATCCTTGGAGTTGAGAATTCTAGCATCTAACCCCATGTTGCTTAGGGGAAAGAAATGTCTGGAACTGTTAGAAAACCTTGCTCTTGAGAAATCATGAGAACTCCATAATGGTTTTTGGACTTTAGCTGAACATATTTTGACCCTGAAAAGGACAAGTTTAGCTTACTCGGGGAACAGAACAGAAAATGTTTATTAAAAACTCTGTACGTACAGTGGAGTCTGCCAAAGAGCTGAGTACTGTTATCCTGAACCAGGAACCCAAAACGGAAGCACGAACTGATGCATGCAGGCTGTCCTTTTGGGGTCAAGAGATAAGGAATGCCTGCGGTGGGAAGGATGCCAAAGTAGTGAGATATCTAGAAAATGAGAGACTCCACAGGAAAGTTTTAACCAGACTATGAAGCCCAGGGGCACATCTGCATTTTTTTCTAAAGGTTACTGTGACCCAGAACATCTACTCCGTACAGGAATTCATACAGCCTCAGAGAAAGGTATGAACTTGGCCTCTTCCTGATTTTCCTAAACTTTCCAGAATGACCTTTGAAACATAATCTCCCCTTATAAGAGAGGAACCTACCATGTAGAGATTTTCGGACTCTTGGTGTTATGCAGACGACAATTTTCTCCAAGAGATACCAGAAAAAGACCTGTATATATCCTGTCATCTAATTATGAAAAGCAAAGAACAACTGTAGTATTATTAATGTACTGCTTTTTTTTTTGAGACAGGGTCTCTCTACATAATGATGGCTATCCTGGAACTCACTGTGTAGATCAGGCTGGCCTTGAATTCATAAAGAACTCCCTGCATCTGCATTGAGTGCTGAGATTAAAGACATAGGTCATCCCACCTGACTTAATGTACCACCTCTTGATCTGGATCCTAGTTATGTCAGAATGTTGGGCTTTTGAAAATTTAATGAGCTATCCACTTACATATGTGTACTTTAATATCTTTCTGTAACATTTAAATTTTTTAGGTTTATTTATTTTATTTTATGTGTATCAGTGTTTTTCCTGATTGTATGTATGTGTGTGCTTGGTGTCCTCAGAGATCAGATAAGATGTCACATCCCCTGAAACTGAAATTGCAGACAGTTGTGAGCTGTCATGTGGGTGCTGGGAATTGAACCCAGGTCCTCTACAACAGCATTAGATGCTCTTAGTCACTGAGCTATCACTCTAGCCTGAAGTGGAAATTAAAAGGCTGCTTTTAGAGCTGGCAAGATGTCTAAGTGGTTAAGAGCACTTGTCACCAAGTCTGGAGATCTACATGGTAGAAGGATAGACAGAACTGATTCCTCTGAACTCTATACAAGCTTGCACCCACACTCACATAAACATACACAATATGTGCACACATGAGGGGATAAAGAAAAGATTTCTTAATGTAGCTTTCAATGCCTTTAAAAGAACTCAACCAGTGGCCCTTATCAAAGCTGTATCTACTTCTACATAGCTGTTGTGATTTAAAAAAGAAGAAGAAGAAGAAGAAGAAGAAGAAGAAGAAGAAGAAGAAGAAGAAGAAGAAGAAGAAGAAGAAGAAGAAGCTCCAATTAACAGTTTTCCTTACCTGTTATGGTTCTGTTTGCTGTAACGGATCTGTAAGATCTTGGGACAAGATAGTTTCATCTTGACATTTCTGAGAGGTAGCCCGAGAACTTTGTTAGCACTGGATGGTCTATAACTATTGAATCTTGAACATGATGTCAGCAGAATAGGGCCTTTGGAAGCACTTTCCTGAGCCCTGAAAGCAGTGTGAAGGGGCACTTACAAGTATGTTCACCCTGGAAAGATCTAGTAGCACATAGCAATGCTTTGGGTCACTGTCCTGTAAGCTAAGGCCAATCAGGCCATTATATTTCTTAGCACTAGGTACATAGAACTGTATGATCGCTGTGGATAACTGTGTTAGCATTTTTAAAAAAATAAAGAATTCAAATGGTATTATTTTTAGAGATTAAATTATGTTTTCAAAGTAGGAAAATAGAAAATAAATGTCTATAATTTAGATGAAATGAGTGGTACCACAATGCTTAGTTTCTTGTCTGCCTTTTTTAAAAATCATCTTTAAATATATCTTGACCGTATATGTGTATGTGGGCCAGACACACATGCTCCATGATGGAGTAGAAGTCAGGACAACTGTGAAAGCTGCTTCTCTCCTTCCCCCATGCACCTCACAGGACTTGAACTCAGGTTGTCTGCATTGGTGGTAACCCCTTTACCTGCTAAACCATTTTCTCAGCCTTATTTGCCTTGGGGAAACATATAAATACTACCTATTTTTCCCCTACTCTTGAAAACAATGTTGACATTTTGTTTTATTTTATTATATTTTGAGACAGAATCTTGGGTAGCCCCAGCTGGCCTCTGAACTCACTATGTAATTAATAAGAACCTTGAACTCTTGATCCCCCTACCTTTGCCTGCTAAATTCTGTCTCATGCCCCCAGGCCCAACTTCCATAGTATTGGGGTCCCCAGAGCCTCGTGCACGTTAGGTAAGCAGCACTCTACCAATGAGCAACATTATTAAGCCTCTTTGACATCTTTTCTCCGGTCCTTTATTTTCCCATTCTTTTTCCTGCACATGCACTTTAAGGCATTTGAAAACTATTGGTTAGTGGGTCTTTTCTATTCCAGGATTAAAACAAGTGCTTCAGTATTCTTTACTTAAAGCACAGTATTGAGCCTCATTGTTCACCAAAAACAATTATAACAATTGTACTAAATAAAAGATGTAACTTAAGTATTTAGAAATCTCACTCCTAGGGCTGGAGAGATGGTTCAGGGGGTAAGAGCACTTGTTGCAGAGGACTGAGCTACATCTCCCAAAACCCACCTGATGGTTCACAATCATCTGTAACTAACTCCAGGGAATCTCATGCCCTCTTCTGACTGCCACATGCACCAAGCAGGCATATGTTGCACATACATACAAACAGGCAAAACAGTCATGTACATAAAATAGATAAATCTTTTAAAAACATTTTTCAATTTAGAGCCAGCAAGATGGCTTATCAGGGAAAGGCACTAACCATTAAGCTTAACTGCCTCAGTTCAATCCCTGAAACCCACATTGTAGAAGGAGAGAGCTGCCACAAGTTGTCCTCTGATCTCTACACACAAACCATGGTACACACACACACACACACACACACACACACACACACACACACACACACTATAAAGAAAAAACCTTTCTACTCTCTGAGTGTTTCCTCTTCACCTACTAAGAAGCTTCTCATGCTATAGGGAGCACATACTTCTTTGTAAAGCTGTTGGTACTGACTTGTTACACTTTCTGTGATGAAGTCACTAATCTTGACTTGAATGCCTTGGCAGATAACAAACAATTGCATTTGAAAGCTATCTGGGGAGTGTGTAATGATCACGTATTACTTAGCTCTGTTTAGAACTTCATAACTCAAGACTGACTGAAGTCAATAAATAGTGGAAAAAAAAAGGGTATTGTGGCATGAAAACTGTTTACATGTTATACTGGGTCTGTGCTCATTTTCCATTAATCTTACTGAAGGGACTTGGAGATTTGATTGTTTTCTGTTTCTGAAATCCTACTCACCTAGAGAACTATCACAGTTGCATGGCTCTAACATATCATATGTGCCTCTGGAAAATGAGGGGCACAGACAATAGCAACACAAAGATATATTAAAAAATACATAATGTAACTTGTCTTAATATACTTTTCTGAGTCTAAAAATATGCCAGACCAAAAGAAACATATTTACATAAAAAGCAGACAAGGTCAAATAACAAAGAAAGCCCTTAATTAGTTGTAATCAACTTTAATTTGCATACCGTATATAATTCCTAAATGATTGTTAATAATAACTTTATATAATGGACTTCCAATTTTCATGAAAATGGCACATTTTGATAAGCAGACACAAAACCCTAGTACTAATAAGGTTTAATTTGCATACATTAGACTGATTATCCAAACAAAAGGATTACAGTATTACTTCTCCATACCTTTATGTCCTTATTATGCACATTTATTAACTTCACAAAAGCTAGCTGTTAGTGACAAACAATAGCCATGGTTGAAAGAGAAATCTACAGAATGAATAAAGTACATTTTAATGCTAAAGAGCAAAGTTTATACATCATAGATGCCAAATTTAACTGTTTGTTGGTTAAAAGGGCCAGAATTTCACAAAGAGTGCTTCATCCTTTGAATAAAACAGCTTGTTTCTGTGACCTGAAAATAAAATTGCCTTAACACATCACTCGAAATTAATAATGAACTTATCTCAAGCTAAGAAGCCTCCTCAACACCGCAGTATGCTGAGAATTCGTGAACAGCCACAGAATTAAGCTTTAAATGTGTAGTTCTAGGGTGCAGCGTTAATAAATATATTTCAACAAGCTTAGTTTTCAGGCGAGTAAATAATAATATAGGTGGCATTAGTATTGATATCGGTTCCTAATGGTATCATTTATACCCTACAATTAAAGTTTAAGCACTAAATAAAGCATTATTAGGAGATCTGGGTTGGCTTTTCTTATATGTGAACACAAATGAAGCTCATGAGTGTTTGGATAAGAGCCAAAAAACTTGAAACTTAACCACAAGCTACTTCCGGGGGTTTTCCTAGTGTTTTTCCTACTTGGCAAAATCCAGAATTAGAACACCAGGAAATGATTTCCAAAGAAGGCAGGGGAAAATAGAAGCCCTAGGAATTGAACTTAACTACACAGTGTTTAACTCTGACCCCTCGTGCATAGTGTCAAAGATAAGAACCATCTTCTAGGAATTAGCCTTTCTGAATATCCCGTGGGATTTTTACTAGCATTGTGCTAAGTGAAAAAGAGGGCTGGCAAGGGAAAGCGCTTAGCCTTGAAGCTCTTGCTGTTACCTTCAAGACCTAAGCTTGATCCCAAGAAACCATGGTGGACAGAATTCACTCCGCAAAGTTTCCCTTTAACCTTCTCCTGTGTGCCAGAGCATGGTACATCACACACACACACACACACACACACACACACACACACACACACACACACACACACGAGAGAGAGGGGAGAGAGAGAGAAAGAGAGATCATCACTGAAAGACCAATGGCTTTAAACCTTCCCATGTTTCTCATGAACTGTTGTTTCTCACTGTTGAGAATCCCAAAATACTACCAAGAGTTGAATGAAGAACACACTTAACTGACAACCCCATATGGAACAGGATGCTCTGAAATTCCTATAATATTTCCAGAGCCTAGAAAACGCATGATTCAAGTAAGGCATTCAATGTTCACTTGTCAAACACTTGAACAAGAAATACTAGGTCAGAGATGATCACTCTCCCATGTGGCTTCCCTATGCCCTAAGTTTCTCAATTGGTTGGAATCAAGTACTTTAGGTACTAGAGTCTAGGAGACATTTGATGTAAAACATCATTCAAACAGCATAAGAATGAAAGCTACAGGGCCAGTTCAGCAGATAAAGGCACTTGATACGAAAGCATGGCAATCTGAGTTAGATCCCTAGAAAGCACATAAAGGTGGCTGGAGAGAACTCACTCGGCAAAAGTATCCCTCTGACCTCCCCATGCATGCCATGCCATGTGCACTCACATAGACACATCAAACATGAGTGTTTGCTGTGTGTAAGACACACAGAAAAATGATTTTTTTTTAACAATAGAAGGCTAATGGAAAGTCCTGATACCCTAGTATGGTGATGAACACCAATAGGGACAGCACTTGGGAGCCTAAGACAGGAGGATCATTTGAGCCCAGGACTTCAAGACCATCTGAGCAACAAAAGACCCTATTCAAAGTGGTTTTGTATAGGGGTGTCATAGCTTTACATGTCTATTTTCTTTAAAAATTAATCTCAAACTGGACAGACAAGTAGTAGTTAATAGGCCTCTAGTGAAAGAATCACTGACCAAGACCATAAAATAACAAAACACTAATGTCACTAATAAGACAGGCATGGTAGTGTCTGCCTGTAGTCCTAATACTCTGGAAGCTGAGGCAAGAGAATCATTTGAGCCCAGGAGTTCAAGACAGTCTGGGCAACATACTGAGACCCTGTCTTAAAATAATAATAATAAAAACAACCCATTCCCAGTGAAGCAAGAATTATTTTGACTAGTTACCAAGTCAGCATAAAACAGTGATGGTTACACTGTTACCCAGCCCAGAGTCAGCATGGGAATTAGCCAAGACACAGACATTGACTTCAGCAAGATTATCTGTATGTAGAATACAGGATTTGGGTCCAGAAAAGAAATAACTAAGTACTACCCTAGTGTGATTTATCCAAAAAGCAATATTCAGACAGCAACCTACTTTCAACAAACTCAAAAGTTTGGCATGCTAATCATTTTATTCCAGTCTCAACTGTCTATATATGTAGATTTTCAAAACAGAGACAGTCTGGCCCTACCCAGCTAGGAGTAATATTCCTTTTAGCCAGGAGTAGAACTAGAGTGAAGATAAATTCCTCTCTCCCAAGCAGCTGTTCCTTTTGCTTTCTCATCCAGGCCCACTGAGTGGAAGGCTGGGCTTCTGGACCCAGCACAAAACACAATACAACAGTCGGGCAGGAAATGCAGTCTCCAGGCAGGAACATAAGTTCTATTAGCATTTCCTTTGCTCAGACTGATAGTGCACACTCCCAAAGAAACAAATTCACACTCCCAATTCTCTTTCTCCCTTTTCTCTGCTCATTGTGGGAAAGAAATAAAGATCTCTTTGTCAATTCAGATGTGCAGCTTTTCATGTGCCATGCTTCGTTCGGATCAGAGAGCGTTTGGGACGTCGCCGAGAACAAAGGCCAGCTTGCCTACTTACTTACCTGATTACTGAGAAATGCCCATCTGTAGCAGTGTCTTCTAAGAGTACATCAGCTGCCACCATGACTCAATCACATTCCAGCGAGACTTCTCAAAAAGGTATGAAACCCACCTCAAACTTACAAAGATAAAAAAATGAAAACATATGTAAATTATTGTCCTCTTAATCTCACCCGCCATTCCCCAAATCCTTGCAGCCTAGAGGGGCTAGCTAGAGCTTATAGCCAGGCTCTAAATGAGTCATAGGAAACATTCAAATTCTGTGCATACCATTGGATCTCATCTGCTTGCATGAGACTATAAATGCACTGTACATTAGTGTGCTTGAGATGTGACGCTACTGAACCTACCATATTTTGTCTGCTAATTCCCCTAGTTAATATTTTCATTGGCTTTTAGCAAAGACCTGTCCAGTCTTCTTTCCACCCATCAAACCCTTATTTTCTTTTTTTCAATCTTTATTTATTATTATTATTATGAATAAAGTCATACTTTTTATCCATGTATCTCCTTGTTCAAACTCCCTTCCCCCTCCCACCCCTCCCTGTCACTCTCTCTCCTTCCCATCTCCTTATCTCCCCCCAGCAAGGACAGGAGGTCCCAAGGTCCCAAGGTGGCCTAGTTCAGCATCCACTCCAGGCAGATCTGCTTTCCTCACCCCAACATCAAGACTGGGTCAGGTGTTCCTCTGGAGGGAGTGGGCTCCAAGGTGCCCAGACCCTTCTTTTCTAACACTTATAACTAAAATTACCTGACCAAGGTTCAGAAGACAAGAGCAAAATAAATTCTTCTGTTGAATTTCTAAATGTACATTGAAAGCAAGGGAAGAAACTAGAGATGGAAAGGTTTATACTTACTATTTATTTTCTTTTCCTTCACTTATCCCAGGGTATAAAAATAAGATGTGATTATGGTATATCCAATTGTATGAGATTGTGTAGGGAAAGTCATTTTGCATATACAAACCTCATGTCATTATAACAATCCAGTAATGTATTATATATCCAGGGACGTGTCGTCTCTGCTTGTGATCATGTGTTCCATATTACCCAGATGGCCATATAACCCACATGTGTTTTGCTGTTGTTCCAAAATGACAATTAAAAGCACTTGTTTTCAATAATGCAATACATTCTGGTTTGTACAATAGATTATAGTGATCACTGAAGCTGTTTACCATCACTAGTATGTGCGTGCATACTTATATGTGTATGCAAAATGACTTCATATTCATACTTTATGTTGTTACTTTATATTGTTTTTTTTTTTTACCTTTTAGTTTGCACAACAGAAAATGGAACCCAGGGCTTCATGCATGCTTGGTGTTAACCATGGTCATACTATGTTGTAAAGTGCTTCCCTTTTGCTTAAATCAGGATAATTCTCTAAACTCAACTAACTTATTTTTCTAGCTCCCTGCCTTCCCTTCCTTACCGGACCTGGTAGTGCCTGACCCAATACTGACCGTATGTCCCTAGCTAGCCTATCAATAGCTAACTATGCATGAGTCAAAAACTGGAAACTTTTCACTTCCCTTCCCCCTTTCCCTCCTCTGCCCTATAAGTACCCTAGGCCAGCCTGCAAACAGACTATGGACTCTGATTCTTTACAGTAGAGATTTTCCCTCCACAGGTCTTTTCAAAATAAAGCTTGTACGTCATTGAGTTGCTTTGCATTCCCATCTGTCTTTCCTTTAAATGCTCTACCACTGAGCCACACCCTCCAGCTCTCTCTTGTTTTTTATTGATTTGTTTACATTGATTGGAAAAATCTCAACTGTATTGCCTAGGCTGGCCTTGAACTCCCAGTATCACATGATCCTCTTTCTGCCTCTTGAATATCTAGGACAGTAAGGGTGTGCCACCACATCCAACTGATATTTTTAACTGTTTTTGCCAGGAGTAGTGGTGCATGTACTCAAGCCCAGCACTCGGGACAGAGACAGGAGAATAGTTTAAGTTCAAGGCCAGCTGGGGCTACATAGTAAAAGCTTATCTCAAAGAGAAGCAAAATGTTATAATGATGTCTAATACCTCATATGCTAATGTAAGAGGTAAAACATTATGGGGGAAAGGAGAGGGTTTATTTCAGTGTACATTTCCACATCACAGTCCACCACTGAGAGAATTCTGGGCAGAATGCTACAGAGGGGTGTTACATACAGGCTTGTTCCTCATGGCTTGCTCAGCCTGCTTTCTTACTGAACCCAGGACCACCTGCCCAGGGGTGACACCACACACAATGGGCTGGAGTCTCCCACGTCAATCATTAATAAGAAAGTGTACCACAGGCTTGCCCATAAGCCAATCTGATGAAGGCATTTTGTTCCTCTTCCCAGATGACTCTAGCTTATGTCAAGCTGACAAACTGGCCATGGCAGACAGTAATTCAGACATTTCTTAAAAATAAAACTTTATAGGAATAAGTTTTGGTTTTAGTGTTCGGTAAATACTTTTTCTTTTCTTTCCTTTTTTTTTAAAAGAAAAAACTTTATTTGTCTTGGTGTTTGCCTGGAACTGGGAACTGGAACTACAGACAGTTGTGAGCTACCATGTGGGTGCTGGGAATTGAACTCAGGTTCTCTGGAAGAACAGTCAGTGCTCTTAACCACTGAGCCATCTCTCCAGCCCAGAGTATTTTTTTCAAAACATGAATGAGTTTTCCCACAGGCCTATATAAGAAAGTTTAATGAGCAGAGCATATAGACAAAGATCTGTACTTGTGTCTTCTTTTTTCAGCGCTAGGACTGAACCCAGGACCTTATCCGTGCCAGGAAAACACTCTACTGGAAGCACATCCACAGCCCATGGAGATACCCTTTAAAAAAGAAAAAGAAAAAAGTACAAAGTGCTTTTTAGTTTTCACAAACATAAAAACTTTAAGATTATATGGTCTTGTGGTGGTGGCACATGCCTTTAATACCAGCACTCAGGAAGCAGAGGCAGGCAGATTTCTGTAAGTTCGGGGCCAGCCTGGTCTACAGAGTGAGTTCCAGGACAGCCAGGACTACACAGAGAAAGCCTGTCTCATAAAACAATGACAACAACAAAAAACACATCCTGAAAACAATCCATTTTTTTTTCTCCAGTGGCTTCTAGCATGCTAGATGATGAATTAACTTTTCACAGATGCAGTAAAACTTGAGGAGCTTAATGTTTATAGACTCTCAAATATTTACAGACACTGGTGGTCTAGTCGGTGGCATTAGGGATAATAACTTAGTTACTCCACATACATAGCTGAGATCAGAGAGCCTGGCACATGTATCATCTACAGACTGCTTTCACAGCATCATGAAGTTCTTCAGGCATGGTGCTCAGCCCTGCATCCTTCCTCAGGTGGTCATCCTTTGGTCTCCTGTTGGGCTTCCAGGTGGGGTGCCTGTTTGGAGGCTGAAGGGTTGACTCTGTCAGAAGCACATTCCGGATAATATCTGGAGGACCACCCAAGTAATGAACTAAAATTCCATATAACAGAAGAATTGAGTTATCCTTTGATTCTTCTAAGGCATTTAGTTCACTGATGAGAAACTGTCCAATGGACCTACAGTTAACCACATTCTGCTATCCAGAGGCTCTGTATTTATATTTGCTGAATTCCAAACACTCCCTAGTTAATTCACTAATTAGGTTTTCATGAGACAATATAGTATGAATAGAAATATTAACACCCTTACTCATAGCTAAGTCAGCTATAAGCTCATGGTAAGGTTTTCTTATTCCTTTCTGTCAAAATGCCTTTTCTATTAAACCATAATAGAAGTCTATAAAATATAATTAAGGGCTTTTCTCCTTTTTTGTTAGAAATGGTGTCATGTAACCCAGGTTGGTTCAAACCCAATGCGTGGTTGGCCTCAAGTTCAGTATGTAGCTGAAAATGGCTTTGAACTCCTCACCGTCCTTCCTTCACTGTGGTCATATATTGTATATTTAATAAAATCAGCCTGGAATAGCAGAGAACAGAGCCATCTCTCCAGCCTTTTTGTTTTGGTTTTTGAAACAAGATTTTCTGTGTAACAGTCCTTGATGTCCTGGAACTTGCTCTGTAGACCAGACTGGCCTCGAACTCGCAGAGATCCTCATGCCTCTGCCTCCCAGTGCTGGGACTAGTGCCTGGTTTGTTGCTTCTACAGAATCTCACACTGTCTGCCTATGCCTGCCTTAAATATGTTCTTCGCCCAGTTCCTTCACTTTGGGGTTCAACTCTGCATCATAATCCTAGAGTTAGGATTAAAAGTGTCAACTACTACTGTTTAGTAGTCAGCCTTGAACTCACAGAAACACAGAAAGATCTCTGTCTCTGAAGTTAAGGGATTAATGGCATCACTTACACTTGGTTTTTCTCTTGCAGGGATTAAACTCTGGAGTAACCACTCTCTGACCCTCCTGGCTTGACTGCTGGTGGGTCTGTCCTCTGATATTCCAGACTGGTTTTATTAAATATAAAATATATCACCACACTTCACCCCCCCCCAAGTGCTGGGATCACAAGAGTGTGTTACCATGACCAACTTCTTCAACTCTTAACTCATTATTCACTTTATTGCTTTTCAGTTTAACTCACGGGAGCTTTTCAAACTCAGCCTAAAGCCTTTGGTACGGTCATAACCTTTTCCTAAGAGTTGAACTTTCTCTCTTTGAAGTAAACAAAATTCTAACCCCAAACCAAAACAAGACTTTTTCAATTATAAAGTCAGCAGTAGCCAGACAGAGTGGAATATATTTGTACTCCCTATTATTTTGGAGGCTTATACAGAAGAGTTGGTTGATACAAAGAATGCCAGCACTCAAGAAGCAGAGTTTAAGGCTAGCCTGGTCTACTTGGTTTAAAGAAAAATGATCTCAATAGACTCATATGTCTGAGTACTTAATCTCCATTAGGGGGTATGGCCTTGTTGGGAGAGATGTGTCACTGGGAGTGGACTATGAGGTTTCCAAAGACTCATGTGATTTTCAGCTCTTCCTGACTCCTGCTTGTGGTGCAAGATGTGAGCTCTCAGCTGCCGGTCCAAATACCTACTGTGTGCCACCTCCATTCTGCAATCATTAACTCTAACCCTCTGAAGATGTAGGCCTCAAATAAACTCTCTTCTAAGTTGCCTTGGTCATGATGTCTTATCACAGCCATAGAAAAATAATACATCTATCTACACAGCAAGTTCTAGGATAGCTGGGGCTACATAGACATAGTGTGACTCTCAGAACTCTCTATTACACACACACACACACACACACACACACACACACACACACACACACCCCAAAGGGCTAAGGAAAAGATTTAATCAGTAAACTGCTGGCTGCACAAACATCAGGACTTGAGTTCAGATCTCTGTCATCTACATAAAAAGCCAAGTGCAGTCACCCATGCCTTAATCTAAACACTGGGAAGCAGAGGCAGAAGGATCCTAGAGGCTCTCCAGCCAACCAGTCCAGCTGAAACAACAAGGTCAGGTTCAGGGAGAGACCCTGTCTCAAAACAGTCAGGTGATAGTGCATGAGCTGGCTTTTTGGAACCATTCCCTATAGAGGGATACCTTGCACAACCCTGATACAGAGAAGAGGGACTTGGTCCTGCTTCAGTTTGATATGTCTGACTTTGCTGACACCCAGTGGGAGGCCTTACCCTCTCTGAGGAGTGGAAGGGGGAGGAGAATGGAGAGGGGGGTGACAGTAGTTGGTATGTAAAATTAAATTATTTTTTTAATTAAAAAAAGTCAGGTGAATGAAGAGCTATGGAGGAGAGCACACAGTGCTGACTCTGCCTCCTCCCATGTGTGTGCACATAGACACATCAAACAAGGATGCTTCATGCAGCATCTCCAAAACTACTGCTCTCTCTCTCTCTCTCTCTCTCTCTCTCTCTCTCTCTCTCTCTCTCTCTCTCTCTCAAATCTTCTTCTGGAAGAATAGAAAACAACAACTTTAAGCTAGGCAGTTGCAAATCATTATCAGACACTCCTGATCCTTCAGCCTCTACCAAGCTCTGCTGAAAGACCTCCCCAGCAGCTTTTCAATGTTTTCTTTTTCATCTCCTTACAGGGGACCACTATACTAGTTGGTTTTATGTCAATTTGGCACAAGCTAGAGTCATCAGGGAGGAAGGAGCCTCAAGCAAGAAAATGTCGCCATGACATCCAGCTAAAAGCATTTTTAAATTACTGATTGATGGAGGAGGGCCTAGTACATTGTGGGTGGTCCCACTCCTGGGCTTGTATCCTGGGTTCTATAAGAAAGCAGGATGAACAAGCCATGAGGAACAAGCCAGTAAGCAGCACTCCTCCATGGCCTATGCATCAGCTTCTGCCTCCAGGTTCCTGCCCTGCTTGAGTTCCTGTCCTGACTTCTTTTGTGATAAACAACAATGTGGATGCTTAAGCCAAATAAACCCTTTCTTCCCCAACTTGCTTTTCAGTTGTGGTGTTTCATCACAGCAATAGAGACCCTAACTAAGACAACCATGCAAGCGCCATTTTCACCGCAGACTATGCTGTAGTTCCTTTGCTGCCACAAAAACAATTTTATCTGGTTCTTTTCTTGGATGACAGTTCTTCAAAGGATTCTTGTTAGTTTGTACTTTAGTTGGGTTCTGTAGGTTTCCTTGCCATCTTCCCTGAGTTTTGTCAAACTCTGTAGTCTCATGGGCCGTCTCTCAGTTCCGTGAAGATCCAGCATTCTTTCCTGCTGAACAACCAGTAGACAAGCTCCTCTCCCTGCCTAACCCCTGCCCACAACTCCCAATTTGACCCCATTAATAATTCCCTGTATTAGGCAGGGTTCTCCAGAGGAACAGAACTGGATGTTTTACAAGGTAGATACTGAGTAAAGGTACCAATAATGGCTGTCTTCATAGTGGAGACACTGAGACCCCAGTAACTGCTCACATTGCTGCACTTCTTTGGCTATGAAGTGAGTTCCTTGGTCAGAAGTAGTGCTGTACGGAATACCATAATGGTGAATAAGGCATTCTGTAGGTCCAGGAATACTACTTTGGGCAGAAGTAGTATGTGAACAAAAAGTAAACCCATACCTACATAAATATCTATTACTAAGGACAATGTTCCACAATGGAAGTACTCCAATATTACACTAAGTTGATGGTTGACCACCGCAGAAAATGGTGCCATATTGGGGGCTCAATAATGGTCTCTGCTGCTGGCAGATTTGGCACTCAATAGATATAGTCAGTTCAGCCTTAGTGAGCAAAAATCAAAGTTGTTGAGCCCATGTATACATACATACATCTGATCCTTGTCACTATAGACACTTTTGTTTCTGGGCAATGCCAGGGATGGTCAGGGGAAGAAATAGACTACTATTCACAGAACGGGTCATCTTATCTGATTATTGATGTCCTCTACTGACTTTACCTTTTAGTGAACATCACACAGGACACAATTATCTGCACCTTTGCCTGCTTAAATAAGAGAGTACACACACCCATTCCCTAAATGTTTCTGTCACTGATTTTTCAAATAGATCCTTTGAATTTAAGTTATTCAATTAGGTACTATTTGGGGGCTTAAAAGGTAACAAAAGAAAAGGTCATCAAGCTAGGAGGGAGGTACGGTGAAATGCAGGATCAGAATTCTGGCACTGTTTCTACATATGAAATTCTCAAAGAAGAAAACTTAAAAAAATTCAAAGATTATCCATTATGTTCCCAAGCTATCATTAGCATAGTAGACAAGGCTGATATTAGTATCACAGGCTACATGAAGTCACCCAAAGCTGAAGATAGTCGTTTTGGAATCCTGCCTCACCGCTAAGCCTAAGCTGCCCTTGGGAACAGAGGAGAGCCAGTTCTCAGCTGACAAACAACTGAGCATCAGTACAGTGCCCCAGAACATCTGCTGGAAGATATGGTCCACAACCCAAGTTCTCAGACTGTCGTCCCTGAATAGCAGCATTAATACTATGTGGAATAAGAAATAGAACCATCATTCCCACTCTAGGCCTACTGAGTTAACTACTGCAGGGTGAAACCTAGCCAGATGGCATTTTTATAATAACTATGTCTCATCCCTCAGACCTTCCTCAGAGAAGTGTTCCCTGAGTCTCACAACATGTCACAACCCCTGCTGTTTATTTTCCTACCACGATACATATCCCAAGTACTATCAAACAATACATATCTCAAGTGCTATTAATTAAATATCTGTGTAGTCATCCATTTCAAGCCTCCATAACATTGCACAAGCTAAAAACCAAGTTGTCTTACTTTCTTTGATTCTTAGGGTATGGAGAAATGAGGGGACTGAGAAAAATATAACCTTTTGTTTTCATGAGATCTTGAGGCTTACTTTAAAGATTTATTTTATTTTTAATCATGTGTATGCTGATAGTTTGCCATGCATTATATGGATACCCGGAAAGGCCAGAGGCATTGAAAATCATGGAGGTCGGGAGAGATGGCTCAGTGGTTGAGAGCACTGCCTGTTCTTCCGGAAAACCTGAGTTCAATTCCCAGCATCCACATGGCAGCTAACAACTGTCTGTAATTCCAAGATCTGACACCCTTACACAGTTATACATGCAGGCAAAACACCAATTCATATAAAATAAAAATAATTTAAAAAAAAAGAAAATCATGGAGCTGCAGCCATAAGCAATCGTAAGACACCTGAAATAGGTGCTTGGAATCCCACTCAGATGCTTCAGGAAAAGTTATATACACTCTTGACTACTGAGCCATGTCTCAAGTCCCTGGTTTTTTTTTTTCTTTCTTTCTTTTGCTGTTGTTTTTGTTTGTTTTATTTTTTAGTTTTTTGAGACAGGGACTCTATCCCTGGATGCGCCAAAACTCATTATATAGACATGGCTGGCCTTGAACTTGAAGAGATTCTGTGCCTCCTGAATGTTAGGATTAAAGATGTGTAATACCACACCTGGATTTCTTGAGGCTTTTAAAATATCTAGTTCAGCATAATCTCTGCCAAGACAGTTGGAAGTCTCATCTAAAATCTTATTTTTGGTTAGATATACAGAAGGTGTGGCTCAAGATCGACTCCCCAAAGCTGAAGTACACAGCAAAGAAGTTCAGCGGAGTGCTACTGACTAAACTTTACACCCAACTACCACAACTTTAAGAATAAAGATAGGGTACATACAAAGACCTCAGCTGACCTCAAATGCCAATCTTTTAGTTGTGATAACAATACTTAACTGAGCATGATAGAACACACCTGTACTCTTAGCACCCAAGAGACTGAAGCAGGAGGATCACATGTTTTTGAGGATGGAATGATCCACATAGCAAGTTCCATATTTCCCTAGAATAATAAGACTCAATTTTTAAAAAGATTTTATTTATTTTATGTATATGAGTCTCTCTCTCTCTCTCTCTCTCTCTCTCTCTCTCTCTCTCTCTCTCTCTCTCTCTGTCTTTCTCCATGTAAACCTTTATGCCACCATGTAGGTACTAGAAATGAAATTCAGGGCCTCTGGAAGAGTAATCAGTGTTCTTAATATCTGAGCCACCTCTCTATCTCTTAAGTTTTTTAATGGTAACAATACTAACTGCCCTAAGAGATTAGTCCTGAAGTAGTAGCTTATCTAATTAAATAAAAAGTTAGTTCTCATTTGTCACGTCCAGAAATGTGAATGAATGTCACACGGTTATTCAAGAAAACAGGCACTTTTCACCTTGTAGAATTGTCCTTCTCTAGGTCTGTGAAGTGTTCTTCACTTGTCTATGGATGATAAAAAGAGAAAGGAATGCACATGGAAAGTTTATAACACAGACCTAGATGGGGTTCACATCACATACATTCAAATGTAGTTAGCCAGAACTTATCAGAGAACTTAGTCACAGGGCCACACCAACTACAAGGAAATCTAGGACTAAAGAAGACAAGGACACTGACGAAAATAGTCTTGCCATGCCCTTCTCTCAAGTAGCCATTTCAGGTTTCAGCCCAGACATGGCCATATTCAGTTTCTCCCACAAAGAACAAAACCAAAGAGTCACCTAGTTGGTGCATCCAGACAAAGGGCCATGATGACTGAGGCAGGTGCCCTTCTCCTCATTATGGCTAGATTTGGCTGCTCTTGGTCAAAACATCTATGAATTAATAAGACTTATAACCTGCACTCCCAAGGCCAGTGGGTCAACAACCCAAGACTACTGCTTGGTGGAGAACCAAGAACTAGACAGTCTAGTCTAGCCAGTTCACATTCCATGGAAGAAAGATCAGCAGACTGATCCCTTTTGGAAACTAAACAACAGTCATTTGAATCACCACTGGGTCAAGGAAGAAATAAAGAAACTAAATACTTCATAGAATTCAACGAAAATGAATTCACAACATACCCAAACTTATGGGACACAATGAAAGCAGTCTTAAGAGGAAAATTCATAGCACTATATAAAAAACCAAGAGAAAGCTCACACAGGAGACCTAACAACTCAGCTGAAGACTTTAGAACAATTAGAAGCAAACTCACCTAGAAGGAGTAGATGGCAGGAAATAATCAAACTTAGGGCTGAAATCAATACAATTGAAACAAGGAGAACAATACAAAGAATCAATGAATCAAAAGGTTGGTTCTTTGAGAAAGTCAACAAGATAGACAAACCCTTATCCAAACTAACCAAAAGATAGAAAGAGAGTATTCAAATGAACAGAATCAGAAATGAAAAGGGAGACATAACAACAGACCCCCCAGGAAATCCAGAGAATTATCAGGTCATACTTTGAAAATCTATACTATACTAAAATGGAAAACCTAAAAGAAATGGACAGCTTTCTGGACAAGTACCAATTACCAAAATTAAATCAAGATTAGATAAACAATTTAAATAGACCTATAACACCCAAAGAAATAGAAGCAGTCATCAATAGTCTCACAGCCAAAATTAGCCCAGGACCAGAAGGTCTCAGAGCAGAATTCTACCAGATTTTTAAAAAAGAACCAATATAAATACTCTTCAAGTTGTTCCACACAACGGAAACAGAAGGAACACTGCCAAATGTTTTTATGAGGCTACAGTCACCCTGACACCCAAACCACACAAAGATGCAACTAAGAAAGAGAATTACAGGCCAATCTCCCTCATGAACATTGATGCAGAAATACTCAATAAAATACTGGCAAACCGAATCCAAGAACACATAAAAAAAAATCATCTACAATGATCAAGTAGTTTTCATCCAAGTGATGCAGGGATGGTTCAACACACAAAAGTCTGTTCATGTAATCCACCACATAAACAGACTGCAAGAAAAAAAAAACACATGAGCTTCTCATTAGATGTTGAAAAGCCTTCAATAAAATCCAACATCCCTTTATAATAAAGGTCTTGGAAAAATCAAGGATACCAAAAACATACCTAAACATAATAAAGACTACATACAGAAAAGCAATAGCCAATATCAAACTAAATTGAGAGAAACTCAAAGCAATTCACCCCAAATCAGGAACAAGACAAGGCTGCCCACTCTCTCCATATCTATTCAGCATAGTACTCAAAGTTCTAGCTATAGCAATAAGACAACCAAAGGAGACCAAGGGGGTATAAATTGGAAAGGAAGAAGTCAAACATTTGCTATTTGTAGATGATATGATAATATACATAAGTGACCCTAAAGATTCTTTAAGGGAACTCCTCCTACAACTGAAAAATGTCTTCAGTAATGTGTCAGGCTACAAGATTAACTTAAAGAAAAAAATCAGTAACCCTTCTATATACAAGTGATAAACAGGTGGTGAAAAAAATCAGAGAAACTTCAAAAAAATCAGTAACCCTTCTATATACAAGTGATAAACAGGTGGTGAAAAAAATCAGAGAAACTTCACTCTTTTCAATAGCCACAAATAACATAAAGTATTTTGGGGTAAGTAACCAAAGAAATGAAAGATCTGTATGACAAGAACTTTAAGGTATTGAAGAAAGAAATTAAAGAAGATATCAGAAAATTGAAAGATCTCTTATGCTCCTGAATAGGTAGGATCAACAAAGTAAAAATGGCAATTCTACCAAAAGCAATCTACAGATTCAATGCACTGCCCATCAAAATCCCAACACAATATTTTACGGACCTTGAAAGAACAATACTCAACTTCATTTGGAATAACAAAAAGCCCAGCATAGCCAAAAAAATTCTATACAACAAAAAAAGTTCCAGAGGCATTACCATCCTTGACTTCAAGCTTTACTATAGAGATATAGTAATAAAAACAGTTTGGTATTGGCATAAAAATGTATATGTTGACCAATGAAATAGAACTGAAGAACCTGAAATTAATTCACACACCTATGTACACCTCATATTTGACATGTGTAATGAAAAAAAAAGAAAGTATCTTCAGCAAATGATTCTGGTGGCATGTAGAAAAATGTAAATAGATCCATATTTATTGCCCCACACAATACTCAAGTCGAAATGAATCAAAGACCTCAACATAAATCCAGTTATACTGAATCTGATAGAAGAGAAAGTGGGAAGTAGTCTTGAATGCACTGATGTAGGAGACCACTTTCTAAATATAACAATAGCATAGGCACTGAGAAAAATTAATAAATGGGACCTCCTGAAACTGAGAAGCTTCTGTTAGGCAAAGGACACTGTCAATAAGATAAAAGAATAGCCTACAGAATGGGAAAAGATCTTTATCAACCCCACTCCAAAATATATAAAGAACTTAAGAAACTAGACATCATCAAAATGCCAAATAATTCAATTTTAAAAATGGGGTACAGATCTAAACAGAGAATTCTCAACAGAAGAATCTCAAATGGCCAAAAGACATTTAAAGAAGTGTTCAACATCCTTAGCCATTAGGGAAATGCAAATCAAAATTACTCTGAGATACCACCTTACACCTGTCAGAATAGCTAAGATCAAAAACACTGATGACATCCTAAGTGGGAGAGGATGTGGAGTAAGGGGAACAGTCCTCCATTGCTGGTGGGAATGTAAACTTGTACAGCCACTCCGGAATGCAGTATATCAGTTTCTTAGAAAATTGAGAATCAATCTACCTCAAGACCCAGCTATACCACTGTTGGGAATATACCCAAAGGATGGTCAACCACACCACAAGGACACTTGCTCAACTATGTTCATAGAAGCATTATTTGTAATAGC
The DNA here is from genome assembly GCA_004025045.1 of Sigmodon hispidus. Taxonomy (NCBI): domain Eukaryota; kingdom Metazoa; phylum Chordata; class Mammalia; order Rodentia; family Cricetidae; genus Sigmodon; species Sigmodon hispidus. Next base: position 11,089 of record PVIH01014061.1, on the reverse strand, counting down.
CAGAACCTGGAAACAACCTAGATGTCCCTCATCTGGAAAATGGATAAAGAAAATGTGGTACATTTATACAAAGGAGTACTACTCAATGGTAAAAACAAAACAATGACTTCAGGAAATTTGTAGATAAATGTATTGAACTAGAAAAAAAAATCATTCTAAATAAGGTAACCCAGATCCAGAAAGACAAACAGGGTGTGCACTCACTCATAAGTGAATAGTAAAGCAAAGCAAAGGATGAGCAGACTAGATTCCATAACCCCAGAGAAGCTAGGGAGAGAAGAAGACCTTAAGAAGGACACACATGGATCACCCCAGGAAGGGGAAGTTTTTAAGATTTCCTTGATAAAATGGAAAGGGGTGTAGGGGGGAGAGGATAAGGAATGGGGATCTGCAGGTTCAAAAAAGCTGAGTTTGGGGAGTGATGGAGAGAATGAGCAGTGAAAACGATATCTTGATAGAGTGAGCCATCATTATGAGTTTAGGGAGAAACCTGGTGCCAGAGAGATCCACAGGAACCCACAAGGATGATCCCAGCTAAGTCTCCTAGCAATGCTGGAGAGGGTGCATGAACTAGCCTTCCCCTGTGGTCAGATGGGTGACTACCCTAACTGTCATTGTAGAACCTACATCCAGTGACTGATGGAAGCAGATGCAGGGACCCACAGCTAAACACTTGGCCAAACTCCTGGAGTTCACTTGAAGAGAGAGAGGAGCAACTAGAGGAGCAAGTGGGGGGGGGGGTAAAGAGAATGATGGAGAAAACCACAGAGACAGGTGACCCCAGCTAATGGGAGCTCATGGACGCTAAATTAACAGCTGGAGAGCCTGCATAGGAGCTAACTAGGCCCTCTGCATGAGGGTGACAGTTGCATAGATTGATCTATTTGTTGTTGGACTCTTTGGCAATGGGACCAGGAATTAGCCCAAGTATATGAAGTGGCTTTGATGGGATGCCTTGCTCAGTCTTGATACAAGGAGGAATGGCCACAACCACTGAACAGGTTGGGATCTGAAACACCTTGGACTGGCACCTTGGATCCCACTCCCTCCAGAGGAACACCTGACCCAGTCTTGCTGTTGGGATGAGGAAATCGAATCTGCCTGGAGTGGATGCTGAACTAAGCCATACTGGGAGTTTGGGACCTTCTGTCCTTGCTGGGGAGGAGATAAGGAGATGAGGAGAAGAGAGGGTGACTGGGAGGGATGGGAGGGGAAAGGGAGCCTGAACAAGGGGATACATGGATTAAAAAAATATGATAATAATAATAATAATAAAAGCAGAAAAACTCCAAAAAAATCCCAGAAAATAGATTTTTTTTAAAAAAGGAGGAGGAGGAACGGATGGGTCCTGCTTCAATTTGGGGAGAGAGGGGAACAGTGGGGGGTATGTAAAAGGAAAAATATCTTAAATAAAAAGGAAAGAAAGACAATAGGTCTAGGCTTAATCCTACATTCAACTCGGGTACTGAAGGGCATTTGACCTCAGGTAGCCTGACTGTTGTGGAAACAAGAGACTCTTTAAGTGCTTCTTCAGTATTTTCTTTGTACAGTGTCTCTTTGATCCTATGGTCACCAGGATGCCCCCTCACTAGGGATATAGGAGTCATTTTATCTCTCAGACTGCTCATATACCAGTCCAACTCATCATTAATCTGCTCATAAGATGTAGACTCAAGAGACCTTTCAGCCAACATATCTGACTCCACCTACTGGCAGCAGGGAGCCCTCTGGGCTGCTATTTGGCCTTGCACTAGTACCATGGTATTCTTTCAGTTGTCATTCTGCTTATTAATTCTTCTCTCCTTCAGGATCTTGCATACATATGTGCTAAAGGAGTAAAGGCCATTCTAGCCACCTGCTTGTTATGGAATAGAAATATCTTTCAGCTATCACTGGACCCTTGCACTGGTGTTCTTCTTAACAGCAGCCATTTCATGCCAAGGTTCCAGTAATCTGACCAGCCCCAAGTCTGTCAGCAACTTGCACACAGAGACTTCAACCCCAAACTTAATGGACTTCAAGACACTAGCCTTCCTACTTGCTATGAAATCCACAGTCCCAAGTTTTCCCGGCCACTACTTGTCAGTCCCATATTCAGTGCCTTTTGTTGACTTGGGGGACTTTCAGCTCAACTCAGCCTATATATTAGAACACCAGGGACCCCTTTTATCCATTGCTGGAGAAGACCCTTTATTGTGCAAAGGTACCATCAATTTCCAAAACAGATTGGATTTCACTCATTGGGTGCATACTTCCACCCAATATCCATAGCACTAGAGTTTTAGGTAGGCCATGCTATCTGGAACCAATACAACACATAAAGACTTAATTTCAGTAAAATGGGACAATGTGACTATGTTCTACTAATGAGCAGATGTTTACAGCTTCTATAACTTTCCGTCCAAAAGGTCAAGAAGATGACCTTTCCTTTTCCATCTACCATCCCATTTCTGGAACATTTATATTAGCCATCTTGGGCTGTACAAATGAAGGTAACACCATAAAGACAAAACAACAGTGAGAAAGAGAGTGACTGGGATCTCTAGGATTTCCTCAAATAGACTTACCTTATGAGCTTCAACTTTAAAAATCAAATCAAAACAAAAAAAGGTTTCACATATCCCAGACTGGCCTTGAACTCACTATGTAGCCAAGAATGACTTTGAACTTCTGATCCTCCTGCCTCTATCTTCCTACTGCTAAGATTGCAGGCCACTAACCTTGGTTTTATGTGATGCTGGGAAGGAAACTTGAGACTATGCAGAGATTCTACCAACTGAGCTATACCCCAAGCCTCAGCTCTAACTTTAATATAAAATGGCAATACACTTTTGAATCTATTGAACGACTGCTGCAGGCTGGTGAGATTGCTCCACAGGCAAGGGTGCTTGCTGTCAAGTCTGATGACCTGGGCCTAATCCCCTGAACACACATGGTAGAAAGAAGGAAACTGACTCCAAAAAGTTGTTCTCTAACCTACACACACACACACACACACACACACACAGGGTGGGGGGAGAGATATACACACAAATAAATGGAATGGAATGTACATGTTTTAAAGGGAAGAAAAAAGGATACTAGTCTGTAACATGAAGTTTCTGGCCCAAACTAGCCCCAAGATCTGGACTAGCAGTCCCAAAGTTCCAAAGTAGCATACAGAAGTTTACTTTAATTTCATGATGGTTGGCCTATGGGTCAGGCATATTGTTTGGTAGCTCTTACAACTTATCTCAATCCATTATTATTTTGTTTAGCCATATTGTTTGGTACCTTTTCTCAGAGTAGCATTCTGGTCTTATTTCTGGTGTCTGCTTTGTTCTTCCTCTTCCCAGAGTTTGCATAGTATCGCAGCCCTGCCCATACTTCCTGTCTGCCTTCTGGTCAATCAGCATTTTATTAAACCAGTAGGAGGGACAAATATTTACAATATACCAGAACATAATCCCACAGCATTGGTCTGAACCAACTACCCAGGAAAATCATGGATTTTGAAGAAGATCCTACAATTGCCTTTTTACTAAACCTAATCCCTCTCTACTAATCCCTAACTATATTGTAAATAGTTATTCTTAAATATTTACCCTTATACATACAAATCTGAGAAGTCCTCACTCCTCATCAAGGAAACATCTCTTTGCAACAGAGACTGTTACAGAGTTACAGAAAACCAATGAAAATGAGTAGTTATCAAGAATAGTCCCAAAGTATACATCTACAAAGCAACTGCCCAGGACACCTAGGACTCAGGGATCACTCGGGAAGAGGAGGTAGAAACATTGTAAGAGCCAGAAGATCAGAAAGTTTCCTTAAGATTATATCTCCTAAAAATGTTAGAAACTATGCCCATAAAATTTCACCAGCATGGCTACTTAAACACGACATAAAAAAGGACAACAATAGACATGTTAACATGGATGTAGGTTAATCCAATGAAGTCTCAACCCTACACAAAGGACTACAGCAACTAAAGAATGCTAAGAGTGGGAGAAACAGTCTTCCCCAGGGAAGAACACACAAACTGGTTATCCAATAACAAATGCCAGTTCCAAAAACATACATATCAGTCACATAGAGACTGAGATGGTTATATTTATGTATTACAAATATATACATATGTAACAACAATTAATGAAAAATGTCATGGATTTGAAAGAGAGCAAGGAAGAGCATACGAGAAGGTTTGGGGGAAGAAAGGGAAAAAGAGAAAGATGTATTTATATTTTAATCTCAAAATATAAAAAATAACTAAATTAAAAAAAAAAACACTTGCAATTGGGCTGCATGTGGTCCAGTCTATGTTGTAATGAATGTGCCTGATCTCACTACAATGTCAATAAAGAATTATCTCCCTTCAACTTCTTATAGGGGGATAAAACCCAAAGTCAGGAACCCAAGCAATGAACCAAGAGTGAGAAATAGGTCTTGAAAACATAGACTTTTCTCTGTGCCTTGTATTATTGTCTTCTTGTTTTCAAATACTCATTTAGGGCTGGAGAGATGGCTCAGCAGTTAAGAGATCAAATACTCATTTAACTATGTAAAGATGTGTTGCTGTATTACCTTGCCTGCCTAAGGCAACTGATTGGTCTAATAAAAATCTGAACAGCCAATAGGAAGGGAGGAGGTATAGGCAGAACTTCCAGGCAGGGAGAGTAAGTAGGAGGAGGAACTGAGATTGAGGCAGAAAGAAAAGGAGATGCCGGGAGCCAAACAGTCAGACATGGAGGAAGCAGGAAAGTAGGACATAAAGAATGAAAGAAAGGTAAAAAGCCCTGAGGCAAAATGTAGATGAAGAGAAACAGGTTAAATTGAACTAAAGGAGCTAGTGGGACAAGCCTAAGCTAAGGTCAAGCATTTATAATTAATAATAAACCCCCATGAATTAAAAGCAGAGAACAGGCTCATAAACACAAACTGTTAGTGCTGGTCTAATATACTCTCTGGCCATAGTCACATCCAAATCACCTCATTCTCTTTGTTTTAACCAAGGCCTTTTTCTGTTTATTGTATTTGCTATATTCTATCCTGCCATAGGACCCCCTATGCTGCTCTGTAGCCTCTGATTCCTGAGTTCTGGGACTGCCAAGCCTGGTTTTATACTGTACTCAAGACTGAACCCAGTACTTCATTCCTGCTAGGCAAGCACTATCAACTGAGCTATCCTCCTCACTGAGTTAATCCTGGCTCCAATATCATTTCTTACCCCCTGACCTACTAGCCTTGGCAAAGGCCACATTATAGGTCCTCTTGACAGGCAAAGGCTTAAGAATTACAGTTTCCATCTGTTTTGGGATGATGTGATGAACTGGAAGCTCAGAGTGGGGTCTGTGTATGGTTTTGTCCCCCACTGTACCCAAAGTTCCTATAACATATACAAATGAAATACCGTCCATAAGCTCCTACTGCACAAGTAGGGCAATATTCTTCACATTGGCACTAGGTCTTGTCCAGTCATTTAAGGCTAGGTTATGCTTTATAGATTTAAAAATATGATTGGTTTAACTCAGGAAAGAAACACACTTCCCTTCCTGTTAAATGTGTGTAGAAACTGGCAGTTTAGGGCTGGAGTTTATTAGCTCTATGAGGTTATTAGGAACTCAAAGGTTGTCTGGCTCTATCACACCTAGGATCCATTTCTTATCTTCATGATTCAGTATGGATGCTAGAGCACTATCTATTTTATCTGCTCCAGATATCAAATCTGAGAAACAGAGAAGACTTACCCCATTCTTTTTAGGTGACCACCTAAGAACACCATACAGAATGTGTTCTTATGCAGACTGTAGTCAAGTTGATCACTCTTCAGAAAGGGAAGTTGTGGAATAATCATTCTGTACACTGTGAATATGTGTTATTCTCATTGGTTAATAAAAAGCTGACAGGCCGGGACTGGTGGGGTGGATCAGAGGTTAAGAGCCCTGGCTGTTCTTCAGAGGTCCTGAGTTCAATTCCCAGCAATGACCTGGTGGCTCACAACCATCTATGATGAGATCTGGTGCCCTCGTTCTGACCTGCAGGCAGACATACAGCAGAACCTTGTATACATAATAAATAAATCTATTACAAATTATTATTTAAAAAAGTAAAAAGCTGACAGGCCAGTAGCCAGCCAGGAAGTTAGGTGGGAAAACTAAACTGAGAATGATGGGAAGGGTGGAGTCAGAGAAGTTGCCAGCCAGATGCAGAGAGAGCTGGGTACCAGCATGCAGCAAAGCATAACTAAAAATATGGGTTAATTTAAATGTAAGAGTTGATTGGTACTAAGTCTGAGCTACTGACCAAGCATTTATAAATAATATTAAGTCTCTCTATGATAATTAGGAAGCAGCTAATGGGCTGGGGAGTAGCCGGTCAGGACTGAAAAACTTCCCACTACAGGAAGTCAAGAAATGTAGTCTGTCAGCCATGCTAATGTGTGCCCAGGTAAAGGACTTTAATTGCTAGAGGACATAGAGAATCTTTTTGGTTATGTCTGCCTTTATAGAACACCCTAAAATTACAACCAAAAATAAGCCATTAAGCGTACCAATCATACCAATCATGGTATCCTCTCTCCCAGATCCACTGGTTGTATGCATTCAGCTAGGCGTTTTTTTTTTTTTTTTTTTTTTTTTTTTTTTTTTTTTTTTTTTTTTTTTTTTTTTTTTTTTTTTTTTTTTTTTTTTTCTGCTAGTCTCATTAATGGTTGCAGTGAACTAAGTGGCTGGGATTCCTAGACCTGTCTCTTGGTTTGTTCACAAATTCTCTTCTCATCTCACCAATGGAATGTCAAAAACAATAACAAAAACCCAAACAAACAAACAAAAACCCACAAAGCAGATTCTCCCAGGCCATCTCAAAGCTTAGGCATAATGTCACCTCACTACTTGGAAACAGTCAAAGCAGTCACAGGGCTGGGCAAAGTACAAGGAAGAAACGTACTTCCCTTCTCTAAGAGAAATTGGCACAAAATTTACAGCTCTCTTTAATACACCACCAGAAGAATGGGTATTTGGAAATATTCAGCAGCCTCTGTCTCGGCTCACCTCTCTTTAAGACAAACCACATAAAAGTAAGAGAGTATCATTGTTATACAAAATTGATGAAAAAAAAACTGACTTAGACTCTAAAGACAATTGGAGAAGTATGGTAATATTGTAATAATTCTCACACCAGCTCTCCATAAAGCCTGTTTTACCGGGGGCTGGAGAGATGGCTCAGCGGTTAAGAGCGCCATCTGCTCTTCCAGAGGACCCGGGTTGGATTCCCAGCACCCACATGGCAGCTAACAACTGTCTGTAGTTCCAGTTCCAGGCAAATACCAAGGCAAATAAATAAATAAAGTTTTTTTTAAAAAAGCCTGTTTTACCCTCGTTTCTGTTTCTCTGATAAAGCATTCATCAAGATCAACTTGGGTGGGAAGGTTTATTTCATCTTACATTCCATGAGATGGTTCTTCAGTCAGGGCAGGAACTGAAATACAGACCATGGAGGAGCATTTCTTAGTGGCTGGCTTTCTCTCATTTGTTTGTCTACTTTTCTTATCCAGCCCAGATCCACATGTAGAGGGATGGTAGCCACAGTGAACGAGACTCTCCAAGTTGCTACACATATATCATACATACAACATATCCAAAAATATTTTTAAAAGATCAATACAGTTTAAAATACTAATGGCCTGGAAAATAGAAATGAAATTATCTGGAGGAATAAAGGAAACTATCAGGGGAATGGGGGATAAAAGAGAGGGTATGTGGGTAATATATTCAACACAAAATAAATGCATGTGAAAATTTAAAAGTAATAAATGCAAAGGAAAATGTGCATGCAATAGGGCAATTCTAGTCACAAGTCAACAGTTCACTAAATAGCTACAAGAATATTTCAAGGTAATGAGATAATGGCAATATAATATTCATATATAACATAGCACAAGCTAACATTTTCCCTTTTTTCTTTTTCTTTCTGATGCAGGGATGGAACAAATTATGAAAACAATTTGCCTGTGAATCATATGGCCAGCCAATGAGCTAGCTTTTATTTATCACCTATAATGTATCACTGTGTTGTAGGTACTTTTAGCACCCCTGATTTTCTGGTGAGGAAACTGAGTCTTCTGACGTTAGAATGTCCAATGACATAGAGCCAGAAAATAGAAGAAAAAATGGGCTCTAAAAACTCCATCTCGGTGGGACACCCCTACAATCCTCAACACTCAGAAGGTGCAGGCTAGCAAAATAAAAAGTTCAGGGCTAGGCTCAGTCAAATAGTAAGCATGAAGTCAATTAAAAGAACTGGCTTCAAGCCAGGCCTCATGAATTCCAGATCCCAAGGCATTACACACTGCAAGATCTTTGATGACTTCATCCAGAATGGTGGGAGTGTGCTGCATCAGACTCCTGGTCTTCCTGCATCTCCTGGCCCTTATTCCTGGCAACTCAAGGCATTCAGAGTGAACAAAAGATAGTCTGCACTTCGGTGGAGTAAATACCCAGGTAGGATTCAAAGAATTCACCGTCAGCTTGGGGACTTAGTTTAGTAGGAAGAGCAAGGTTTGATCCTCAGCTCCAGAGGGTGGGAGAGAATTAAACTCAACAACATAGCAATGTAAATAATCAACTTTTGAGGGAGAAGGAGAGACTAAAATGTGTAATTTTAGCAAGACAAAAGCAAAATTTGTATCTCCATAGACTGCTAATGCTGATGGGGGAGGGGTTCAGAAGTTGGAGACCTTTTTGGCAATTTCTCAAAAGGCACATTTTAGCATTTTGGCTCACTCTTTAATCAGTAATCCTCCTCCCAGAAAATTACCTAAAGGAAACAACGCCAAAGAATAAGTTAGGTACACCTAACTTTTCTTTACAATCAAAAAAAAACCCTCAAATGTCTGATACTTAGAAATGATTAAACAAGGTTTGTGTTTGAGAAGAACCACAGCTGTTCACCTTTTTTCCCAGAAGCCTTTGGCTCCTCGGAGTCCTGAGTCTCACACAGCCCCCAGGTGCTAGCATTAAATCAAACAACAACAATCACCGATACACATTCTCGCTCTGCAGCGCTACAGTGGAGGCAGCCCAATGTTTTCTTCACATTAAAAAACTGAGAACACGCTCCACCTGCCCTCTTTTAGCTCTGCATAAGTCTCTGCTCTTTAGCACATTTGCTGTTTACAGTTGCAACTCCCTCACAGTTGTCTCATCATTTCCAAAATGTTTTCTTCTCTCAAGTTGTGCATAAGCTTATGGCATCCAGGATGCCCGCCAGGACTCTGCCAGGCACTGGGGCCTGGATGCCTCCCGAATCAGCGTGACAGAGGCCAAATCACAACTCCACTAACTGCAAAGCCTCTCGGAGAGATGACCTATAATTATAAGAAATACATCAAATAATGATTATTTTTATTGATGTCAAGCTGCCTTTTTATAATGAGCTGTTAGGAGAGGGAGCAAGTCCTCTCTCGGCTAATGCCCAGCTCCACAACCTGCCTACAAAGTAGATACACAGAATACAATTAGTTCTTGCCATTTTGTCCAGAGAGCCCCCACCACACCATGCTGTTTGGAAACAGTGCAGGCTGCAGGGTACTGCCAGTTTTGAGGATGATGTGAGGATCATTATTGGACAATAATGGTATCAGAACAATACACCAAATACTTTAGAGAGTTAAAACGTTCCCTGCCTCATGGCCCCATGTTCCATCTAATTATTTCCTTTGTGCATTGTTTAATTGTCTTTCATTATAAATTGTGTTCATAATATAGGTGACCTCATTTTCCTACAGATTCTGATGCTGCCAGGTACTATTCTGTGCCCTTATTATGGTGTATGTCTTGTTTCTTAGACATTAGCTTTTTTTCTTCCTGCTTTCTAACCTGAATGTATGACTTAAGCTGGGTTTGGTGGCTCATGCCTATAATGCCAGCTGTTCTTGGGAGGTGAAGGCAGAAGGATTGGGAATCCAAGGCCAGCCTCAACCACATAGGGTGTTTGAAGCCACCCTGAGCTGCAAATTCAATCAAAAGACTCAATTTGATTGTTTGCAGTTTTGTACATTGACCCCAGGGTCTCACATATGGTAGCAAGTGTTCTGCCACTGAAATACATCAGGAGATTTGATCTTTGATGTACATGACTGTGATCCCAGCACTTGAGAGGTAAAGGCGAGAGGATTGAAAGTTCAAAGTCATCCTTGGCAACACAGCAAGTTCAAGACCAACCTGATCTCAAGATCCTCAAAGAGAGAAGAGGAAGGAGGGGAGAAAGGGGGAGGGAGGGAGAGAAGGAGGGGTGCATGGTGGCACGTACCTACAGTTCCAATGCAGGAGGATCACTTTTAGGCATGTCATCATTTAAGGTCCCTCAGTTACCATTTCACCAGCTCCCTCCTTTCTCCCCCTCTATTTAATAGCATAGAGACTTAGGTAAGAGCATATTTACTATTAAATTCATCATTCTGCAAAATCCTTTGTTTTACTTATCACTACACACACTACCAATGATGCCTTCAAAATATTTTTTAGGCAATTTAATATAGCTCTTGTTGGAATGCCACAAGTTCCAAAGTTATAGTTCAATCTCCCTTTAGTGTGGTGCAATAAAAGCTTACTCTGGTGTCATATCAAAGTGCCCCAATCCAAAAGCTGAAGAAGAGAGGGAGAGGAGAAGCAGGTATAGGTTGGTTCTTGATGAATGTGGAAGGACCACATTTCCGGGCCACTTCCCCATACTGTCCTACAGACTGATCGGTGCTTGGGGGTGGGGAGACTATTGTTGAAGAAATCCCTAGATGAACTGCAGATAAAGCCATAAGCCCAGTGGGTCTGTCTAGGAGTGGACTTAGAAATAGGCCTTCCCCCGGGAGTGAAGACTGATCCAAGCATTGTTGGGCCAGTGTGACGATAGGACTGACGGCTCCCTGCCAAGGGAGGGGATGGGGAGTTGCAGAGAAGAAAAATGATCAGATGTGGTGGGAGGGGGAAGAGACCTTCAATAAGGATATACAGGGATGGAAAAAAAAATTCAGAGGGAAAGCTGAACACAAAGAAAATATATGTGTAGTAATCTTATTTGCATTTCCACCCTTGATAAGCCATGCTTATGATTATTA
>PVIH01014060.1:9995-55701 GCA_004025045.1 Sigmodon hispidus | reverse complement strand
TCTTTGTCAAAGATCAGGTGTTCATAGGTTTTTGGGTTAATGTCTGGATCCTCAATTCTATTCCATTGGTCCACAAGTCTGTTTTTATGCCAGTACCAAGCTGTTTTTATTACTGTAGCTCTATAGTATAGCTTGAAGTCAGGGATGGTGATACCTCCTGAGGTTCTTTTGTTGAGTAAAATTGTTTTGGCAATCCTGGTTTTCCTGTTATTCCAAATGAAATTGAGTATTTTTCTTTCAAGGTCCAAAAAATATTGTGTTGGGATTTTCATGGGCAGTGCATTGAATCTGTAGATTGCCTTTGGTAGAATTGCCATTTTTAATATGTTGATCCAACCTATCCAGGAACATGGGAGAGCTTTCCATTTTCTGATATCCTCTTCAATCTCTTTCTTCAATGATTTAAAATTTTTGTCAAATAGATCTGTTACTTCTTGGTTATAGTTACTCCAAGGTATTTAATACTATTTGTAGCTAATATGAAGGGTAATGTTTCCCTTATTTCTTTTGCAGCTCTTCTATCTTTAGTGTATAGAAGGGCTACTGATTTCTTTGAGTTTATCTTGTATCCTGCTACATTGCTGAAGGTGTTTATCAGCTGTAGTAGTTCCTTGGAAGAATTTTGTGGGTCACTTATGTATACAATCATATCATCTGCAAATAGAGATAGCTTCACTTCTTCTTTTCCAATTTGTATGCCCTTAATCTCTTTTCGTTCCCTTATTGCTTTAGCTAAAACTTTGAGAACTATATTGAATAGATAAGGGGAGAGAGAACATCCTTGTCTAGTTCCTGATTTTAGTGGGATTGCTTTGAGTTTTTCTCCATTAAGTTTGATACTGGCTGTCGGCTTCTTGTAAATCGCCTTAATTATATTTAGGTATTCTCTCTCTATTCCTGATCTCTCCAGGGCTTTAATCATAAAGGTCAGTTGTGACACTTGGGTTTATGTGCCTCCTGTCACCTCTCTGATCAGGGTCTGAGTCTGTCCTTCAGAGACCCCTGCATTTGTTGGTTTGCTCAGTTTGAGGTGGCGGTGGGTAGTTGTTCAAATTCCCTCAGAGGAGCTGTGGGTATGGTGACCAGCAGAGTTTATCTGCCCCTGCTCCAGAGTTCACTGGGACTCTACAGACAGCAGTTGTTCCGGGAGCGGAACCAGAAGCTATGGGCCAGATGATATGATTGTATACATAAGTGACCCAAAACATTCTTCTAAGGAACTGCTATGGCTAATAAACCCCTTCAGCAATGTATCAGGATACAAGATTAACTCAAAGAAATCAGTAGCCCTTCTATACACTAAAGATAGCAGAGCTGAAAAAGAAATAAGGGAAATATTACCCTTCATTATAGCAGCAAATAGTATTAAATACCTTGGAGTAACTATAACCAAAGAAGTAACAGACCTATTTGATAAAAATTTTAAATCACTGAAGAAAGAAATTGAAGAGGATATCAGAAAATGGAAAGCTCTCCCATGTTCCTGGATAGGTTGGATCAGCATAGTAAAAATAGCAATTCTTACAAAAGCAATCTACAAATTCAATGCACTCCCCATCAAAATCCCAACACAATATTTTTTGGATCTTGAAAGAACAATACTCAATTCATTTGGAATAACAGGAAAGCCAGGATTGCCAAAACAATTTTACTCAACAAAAGAACCTCAGGAAGTATCACCATCCCTTAATTCAAGTTATACTATAGAGCTACAGTAATAAAAACAGCCTGGTACTGGCATAAAAACAGACTGTGGATCAATGGAATAGAATTGAGGATCCAGACATTAACCCAAAAACCTGTGAACACCTGATCTTCGACAAAGAGGCCCGAAATATTCAATGGAAAAAAGATAGTATATTTAACAAATGGTGTTGGCATAGCTGGATGGAAGTGTGTAGAAAAATGCAAATAGATCCGAGCCTGTTACCCTGCCCAAAACTCCAATCCAAGTCGATCAAAGACCTCAACTTAAACCCAGTCACTTTAACCTTGATAGAAAAGAAAGTGGGAAATACACTTCTACACATTGGCACAGGCCACCACTTCCTAAATATAACACTAGTGCCACAGACACTAGGAACAACAATCAATAAGCGGGATCTCCTGAAGCTAAGAAGCTTCTGTAAAGCCAAGGACATTGTCAATAGGACAAAATGACAGCCTACAAAATTGGAAAAGATTTTCACCAACCCTACAAGTGATAGAGGACTGATCTCTCAGATATATAAAGAACTCAAGAATCTAGAGCCCAAAATCTTGAATAACCCAATCCAAATATGGGGTTCAGATCTAGAAAGGGGATTCTCAGCAGAAAAATTAAGAATAGCTGAAAGGCACCTGAAAATGTGGTCATCATCTTTAGCCATCAGAGAAATGCGAATCAAAACAACTTTGAGATACCATCTGACACCTGTTAGATTGGCTAAGATAAAAGACACAGAGGACAGCCTATGATGGAGAGGATGTGGAGCAAGGGGAACACTCCTCCATTGTTGGTGGGAGTGTAAGCTTGTTCAGCCACTTTGGAATGCAGTATGGCGGTTTCTCAGAAAACTGAGAATCAATCTCCCCAAGGACCCAGCCACACACTCCAAAGGCATTAGCTCAACTATGTTCATAGCAGCATTATTATTAATAGCAAGAACCTGGAAACAACCTAGATGTCCCTCAACTGAAGAATTGATTAACAAACTGTAGTACATCTACACAATGGAGTACTACTCAGCAGTAAGAAAAATGGTACCCTAAAATTTGCAGGCAAATGGATGGATTTGGAGAATATCCTACTGAGTGAGGTATCACAAACTCAGAAAATAAGCAGGGGATGTACTCACTTTTAGTGGACTCTAATCAATCAAACAAACAAACAAACAAGAAAAACGCAAAGCATGCCCAAGCTGCAAACCACAACCACTGAACAGCTTGGGATCAGAAACACCCTGGACTGACACCTTGAATCCCACTCCCCCTAGAGGAACACCCGATTCGCTTTTGAGGGAGGGGGTCGAAAACTGGATCCGCCAGGAGTGGAGACTGAACTAAGCTATATTGAGTCAGTAGAACCATGGTACTGTCTGCTGCCTGCCCAGGTATGGGATGGGCATTTGTGGAGAAGCAAGAATTCTTGCTTGATATTGTGGGAGGGGGGAGGAACCTTGAATAAGGATATACAAGGTTAGTAAGTGTGACTTCTTTGTTAATAATAATAATAATAATAATAATAATAATAATAAATGAAATCTAAAAAGAAACCAAACAAGCAAACAAAAGCCAATCAAAAAAAAGAAAGAAAAAATAAGTATCTTAAAATGCCTTTAAAGTTCATTTTAATGATGTTTTCTAAAAATATCTTTGAAATGGACTTCCCCTGTGTTATTATAAGCCTATTTGCTGAAATTTGTCTTCAGTAATCAGAAGAAACATTTACTGAAGTCAATTAAATAACAATGTTACTTAAACAGTCAAAGAACACAGATATGTTTTCTCTGCAATGTTGTCATTTTTTTATAATCTTAAGCATTTCCAAAATACCAAGAAATCGTCACTTTCTATGAGAGAAAAAAGATAAAACAAACTTGATTATAGGAATCAAGAGCTGATACTGATTTCTATTCATTTGGCTGAAATTTAAATGAATGACTAGGGAATTATGCCTTGAAGTCTTTCCTTTTAAATTGGTGTAGCAGAGTGTTTGCTAGTGATGCTAGTAGAGTTTTGATTCTTCTACCTTCTACATTTGGAAGTTTTATCCAAGCGATTTAATCTCTTGGCAACTGTTTCTTCATGGGAAAGGCATGGAGGCTGATAGTGACACCAAACTAAGTATTTATTGCATGCTTGTGAAGTGTAGCACAGTCTGATGCTCACCACACTGAGCTGCAGTTATTAGTAACAGTTTGAAATGAATGAATTCTAAGGCACAATAGGAGCAGACACGCAGTTTGAAAAGAACTGACTCTGCACCCATCCAAGAGGGGTCCTCTTTCAATAGACTTTTACAGTGTGAACAGTGGCCCTTCAGAGATTCCTGTTTCTTCTGTTTTCATGGTAGTCATCTTCTCAAGACCTACAATCTGCCTCTTTGCCTTCCTACTTTAGTATACTACTACTAATTTGATAAGTCACTTCTAATTTGATATTTCCCATACACACTAGTGATTTAAAAACCATTTCTTACATTTTCTTTGTAAATTTTCTCATCATGACACATGCCCCCCCAACCCCTACCTCTCTCATACTAGACTCCTGGAGCTCTGCCTGGTACCTGGCTGGGAATCTTTGCATCTGTGTCCATCAGCTACTGGATAAAGGCTCTACAATGACTGTTAGGGTACTTAATAATCTGATAATATGATTACTGGAATAGACTAGTTCATGTACTCTTTCCACTATTGCTAGTAGTCTAAGCTGGGGTCATCCTCGTGGATTCTTGGGAACTTCCCTAGCACCAGGCTTTTCATTAACTCCCAATGTCTCCCTCTATCATTTTCTATCTCTATCATTGCTCTCCCACTCTGTCCCTGTTCCAGCTTTTCCATCCCTTTTCCTCATGTTCTCAGGCCCAATCCCCTCCCTCCCTTTGCTACTCCCCCTCCCACCAGGCCACTCTGAATGCAATGTGTGCATTCTTCCTAGGGAAGAAAGGTTTTTCTTAACATTTTCCAAAGAAACTCTGGAAATCAGGAGTTTAGTCAAAGAAGGCCACATGGCCCTAAGTGACAAATTCTATGGCTTAATGAAAATCCCTTCAACTCTGTGGGCTTTAAATTTCATATGTGTTGTCCTCAAGGAAAAAATAAAGTTGTTATTTAGGATAGGAGTAGATGGTTAGACAATTTTCTTTATCTGTGGCTGGTTTAGCTTTTCTACAGATTGTTAACAGTGAAAGGACCATAATTTTCCCCTGTATTACAGTCTTGAGGTCCTCAGGGGAAATCACTGAATATCTCCTACAACTCTGTCTGATACAGCCTCCACCAGGTGTGGGACTGCAGTCACTGGTCCATGTCTCTCCTCTGACCTCATAACCACATCTCCCACTTTGGAATCTGTTTCCTGTACTTATGGAATTCATATTGAATGGCAAAAACACACACAAACCCTTCTTAAAGTGTTCCTTCCACACTTCAGGCGTAACTGAACACTCCATGGGACATTTCTTCAGGGTTTCTCTAAGGTGGTGCTGATTCTTTTTCCCATCCTTAACACACACATTTAGCATCAGAGATGGAAACATGTCCTTGATCCTCATCCTTAACACACACATTTAGCATCAGAGATGAGAGCGTGTCTTTGATCCTCATCATTGTTACTTCCAGACCATTTCTCCTTCTTTTACAGTGTTCTCAGCTTTGACTTTCATGTAATCCAATGACATCCTCCATTAGCTTTCTTTCTTAAGTAGTTATTGGTTTGTGCCCATCTTCTCATATCTTAAATTTAGCTCCAGGACCCTTGTTAGCCTTTATAGTGCTTGTCATCATTCTTGGCAATTTTGCTATCTAGGTAAATGAAATCTCAAATTCATTAGCTTCTCAATTCTTTTAGCACTTTTTGTGTAGTGATTTCCTTTAATCTGTTATTCCACATGCACTGTTTCATTTTATCTTATGAAGAGCTTAGATAGCACCTCCAGTATTTTACTTTGAAGAATGTTACTGTTAAGGCATTTGCACTTTATAAGTCCAACAATTCTAAAAAAATAATTCCATGAGGAATTTTGGCTCTTAAAAGATAGTTTTTAATTTCTTCCCTAGCTATACTAACTTCACCAGCGATTTTATCCAGCTCATGATTTTACATACCAGCATATTTATGTGGTCCCCAGATGCCAGCTTATATATTTTGTAAATCAGTTGTATCATTTATTATATTTAGTAACTCAATTAGACAATGTAATGTATTGTATTCTAATAATATTTGTACTCACAAAGCTCAAATATTTTCTTTTAATTTAAATAAAAATTAGTCCTGTAAAGAATGTAGCTTTGAGGGTTTATTTTTTTCTATCTTTTTCAAAGAAGATGATATGACCCAAGAACTAAAAGTCTTGGTTAAATATTTAAAAGATAATTTAAAAATTTGACTGTTTTTATCAGGAAACCACAAACATAAATTCACAAACATAAGAAATCCAGATGACATAGAGGCCTCATGTTCTTTAGAGGCATTGGTTTTCATGGTTCACAGTTCTTTCTGTTTTCCTAGAATTTCTACTTAAAAACTATAATAATAGGAAGCCTAGACACACCCTTCTCATTCTGTCCTCTCACTCTATTAATATATGTTTATAGGTGCATATGTATGGATTTTTTTAGGTTTAAATATATATGGCATGGTTGTCTTAACAATATGCTGAAATCTTCTTCCAGTAAGCTAAATGACATTTTTGTTAGGAAAATAAAATATTAGGCTCATAAATCTCAAAAAATACCTCATAAATGAATTGTGTTAGCAGCAAAGATAATTTCAAACATTTAAAGCTCTTTTCATTACATGGTCATATTACATTCAATAAATAACAAATTTGTATATTTAATTTCCATAATACATATATATATAGCTTTATTAAGAACATTCAGAGAAAAACATTTGTCTTTAATGCTCTGCTTTCTCACTATTATGATTTCCAGCTTATTTTATTTCTTTAATATTTTGCTTTTCCATCTTTTAAAAACCTGTAGCAATACAAATTCAAATGTTTCTTATAGGTAAGTCTAATGTTATTTGATTAATTGCACAAATTATCCATTTTATTTTTTCCCAATGCTAATATCATTCCTCACCTACTCCTTTGTACTGAAAGGCATTCCTCATCTACCTCTCCTGCATGTCCTTCTGGATTGGTCAGTATCAGAGAGGAGAAGTCATGTTATATGTCCCAACCTTCCTGTAGGTTGTATAGGCAGCAAAAACAAGGGAAGGAGCCAGGGATTCTCTACTAAGTTTAGGAGTATAGAAATAGATCAACAGAACCTGTCTTGATAGGTTTAATTTTATGATAGGTTTAATTTTATGCCAGGATCTACTATGTAACCCTGAGTGATATACAAATCTTATCTAATACATCCAGTTATTGTTGTAGTCCTATAAGAATTTTATGACTTCCCATCTCTTGAATTTTGCTGTAACTGGCAAATGTCTTATTTTCAATAATTGTTATAGTTTTAATTATTATCATACACTAAGATGTCGGATAAAATGAAATTTAGAATATTTTAAATGTTTTGTTATTCTTTACTATAATGACTTTTCAAAATATCAATGAAAGGGTAGATGTTTATAACACAACAAATTTATTTTTAATAAAATAATAGTCTAATTTTCATATTGTTTATGTATATATAGACACATATACACTCACATATGTAATTTCTCAGATTTTGTGCATGCTCAATCCTAATTTTTCCAGTTTTTCATAGGAGGAGCTAAGAGTCATTAAGCTTATAACCAGCCTAAGCCACATGTCAGTTTATGCTTAATATGTGTAAATGTGTATATGTATATATGGTGTAAAGATAAACCCCAGGATGTAACACATACTGTGCAGCAACCCTACTACTCAAGTGAACTCCAGGTCTTGTATCATAGTTCTGATTCCAATTTTCATATTTATTCCATTTTACTATACCAATTGACATGCATTCATGTTGTTTGGTTTGCATTTATGACAGATATGTTATTTGATTATTATACAATCAGTAATAGTAAAGCAAACTGTAATTCAGAATAGGAAGGGGCTATGGGTTGAACATTGCATAGAGCATGCAACATTATAAACTAATAGGCAATATACATATGCCTGGGTTTTTCAGTTTTGGTCTTTGTACTATTAAATACTACATTCATCATTTCTTTGCATAATTTTTACAGTGAACTTTTTCAGTTAATCTCTCAAATATCAGTATGGTTACTGTGTGTTATACAGCTTTAATATGTGATTTAGAAATTAGTTTGTGTTGCTCTTTCAACATGTAATGATTTAATATTAAAAAATGCTTTTCTGGCATGATTTCCCCTTATTCTTCTTTATAGGCACTTCATAAAAGTAAGAATTTATTATCTGCAAAGAGAGTTTGCTTCCTTTTCTTCATGAAAATGTGAGAAAATATTCCTAATGTACCAGATTCTCAACAATCAAACCTGTTCTTGCTGAGAGGGAAGCATGCTATGACATAAAGGGCTCAGCAAGTATTTCAGGGAGCTGTAAGATGTAATGTAGACAGTTGTCAGATCATTACAATTACAGCCAAGTCCTGTTCAAGGCTATTTTCTGCTCATTTTATACCTGCCACAGAAAGGAGAACCAATCTGGCTCAATTAATTGAAGATAATCTAATTTCTGATATTTCAAGGGAAATAATACATAGTTGATACACACTAATGGCATTAAGAGTGAATTTCAGATGTTTATTATTTCAAATAGTTGTAGATACAACATTTTAAAATTATAGGTAGAGAACTCATTTATGCATCCTATGGTGACACTAAAAGAGGGAACCCTTACACACATGATGTACAATAGAAGTAAAACTCAGAAAATTTGTAGTGTAGTACACTAAAAAAGTGAAAAAGAGGTGAAATAAAATTTAAATGTACTCTATTTAATATAGCTACACAAATCATTTCTATATATAATCAATATGAAAAGTTGTTAGTAATACATTTTATATACCTTTTCTCAGTAAGCTTTTCAAATTTTGTAGACAGGGAAGTTTATCACACATCTTAATTTTGGATACACTTTATATGTTCATAAAAATTCATGGCTTGTAGTTTTTGAACACAGCTTTTGACTGTGTGTGTTCAAGGATCTTAACCACTTATTTCTATATTCACAATATTTGACATATAGAAAACGTACAAGAAATACTTAAAAAGAATAAAGAAAAGGAGAGAAAAAAGGTCAAAACACTGGAATGGAAATGTACATCCACATGATGATAAGTCAAGTTCCTATCCTGCCTTCAGTCTAAATTCACATATTAGGTCATTTTATGTATTTGTATTTTTGTTCAATTTTATAAATTCACCCAACAAAATGTAGTATTTTTTTCTAGTTACAACTTAGTGGAAAAATCTAGAATCTTTCC
Source organism: Sigmodon hispidus (assembly GCA_004025045.1). Taxonomy (NCBI): domain Eukaryota; kingdom Metazoa; phylum Chordata; class Mammalia; order Rodentia; family Cricetidae; genus Sigmodon; species Sigmodon hispidus. The sequence continues at coordinate 46,606 of PVIH01014060.1, read as the reverse complement.
ACTCTACAATGACAAGGCATGCACTGGAGGCAATGCCCTCTTTTCACTTTACAGTGACAGGTTTCTGGATTCTACTGAGTTGTGTCCCTAGTATGGAGCCTGGTGCTAAACCAAGGAAGATCTAGAATGAGTGTGAGAGTCTGAGTAGCTGTAAAAATCATGACAGGTAGTTATTGCTAAATCAAAACCTTTTCCCAATTTATTCTTTTAAATAATTCACCATTTTCATTTTGTAGATTCTGCAAGTTATATAGCTGGCTCTCACAGGATGATGTGAGGAATGACAAAAAAATCAACCCTGTGTTAACACTACATAGGTCATATTATAGAGTACTTCATGTGCTACTCAGCAGCTTCTCTACTCCCGCCCCCTCTTACCTATTAAAACTTTCCACTCCATCTCAGAGATGACCACAAACATGTTGTGGGTGTTCTGGCTTAAATTTCAAAAAGGCAGGCCTAAGGCAGCCAGCTTAAACCAAGGCCAGTTCTCAGAAAAGGCACGGTATAAGAAACAAGCTGCTTATGGTACATTTAAGGTTTCTGTTCTCACAGGCAAAAGAAAACAGAGTCAAAGATTAATTCTTAATAGCAAAAACATTTTCTTAGACCAGCTCTGTTTGCTAAAGACAAGCAAAGATGTGACTTTTTAAAGTGAGACTTCCATGATTCAGCCTTAGAGGAAAAATACTTATAAATCATTTAAGTGGCTTTGCTGCCAAATATTTAAATAGAGTTAATGACCAGCAAAAGGCAGTGATTTATTGATGATTATATAGACCCTAAAATTCCACAAAATAATAATTGTTTATGATAATTAACTAAAAAAGCTAAACTACATAAAACTAAACTGAAAGCTAAGTAGAGCCAGGCAGCCACCCTAATGGCTGGATTAAGCCTTTAATCCTTAGCGTCACATCTTAAAAAATTAAAAATATAGACAAAAACAAAAAATAAAAGAAACTGAGTAAAAGATTAAAATTATATGCAAAACAAAAAATAATAAAAAGCGAAATAAGATTAGCTGTCCTAATAAAGTGTTTAATTCTTAAGGTAAACTTTAGCAAATTAAGTGTGTATAGAAAACAAATTTAAAAAAAAGCTAGGTAAAAGATTAAAAGCATATAAAAACAAACAAACAAGCAAACAAAAAACAGCTGGGTGGGTGAACCACCCTAGCCAAGCAAAAAATATTCAAAAATTAAAAAAGATAAAAGATATACAATAAAGATAGATTTATTTTCAAAATCCTATAAATGTTTTAGAATGTTTAAAATATACATAAGCTTAAAAAATAAAAAAATTAAAAAGTTTTTATAAATAGAATAATAAACTACATAAAAATAAAAATACAAAAATGTTAAAATGCTATATATTTTTGTCTTGAAGTTTTTGAACTTAAAAAATAATAAAAACTGCTAAAAGCCATTTAAATATAAATACTGGCACATTAGTCCAATCTATATATTTTATAAATGAGTTAACATTAAAATTCAAATCCAAGGACATACTACTTTAAAGATACTCTTCTTTTTATTTATATGAAAAATAAAAAGCTATAGATTTATTTCCAATTTAAAAAAGAATAAAGTTTGATCAAAAAGGACCCCTAAAAATTGCCAATAAAAAACATATCCCAAATGATTCAAAATTTCAAAACACCTCTGTTACAATTTCCTCTAAATTCTACATTCAAAACAACTTCAAAGCGACTGGCTGAGATGACCCAGTCTTACAAACTACTCCACTAAAGACTTATCCATATTCCTAAATTTTTCTTCAGATCCCCATGACATTGCCAATGCCCACATTCCCAAAAAATAAATTATAAATGTTTGTGTTTGTTTACAATGTTAACTATAACATTGTTATAAATATATAAATTGTTATAATATTTAAATATTATATTGGACTGACACCTTGGATCCATAAATTGTTATAAATAATGTTAACTATTATATTTATAACTATATATATACATTAAATATAACTATATTTATAAACAATAAATTGTTTAAATAATAAAAAATGTTAAATTTAAATTTTTTATTTTTTAAAATATATAGATAATAATATTATACTAATAATATAAATATTTGTCCCACCTATAAGTTTAATAAAAGCTGGTTGGTCAAAGACAAACAAAAAGTATAAACAGAGCTACCAGGCTAAAAAAAAACCTCAAAAACATCTCAAAACAAAATCGCCAAAAACAAAACTGGCACAGTCACTAGACGAGCCAAAAAATACAAAAAAAAAAAAAAAAAAAAAAAAAAAAAAAAAAAAAAAAAAAAAAAAAAAAAAAAAAAAAAAAAAAAAAAAAAAAAAAAAAAAAAAAAAAAAAAAAAAAAAAAAAAAAAAAAAAAAAAAAAAAAAAAAAAAAAAAAAAAAAGTTCTAAAAAAAAAAAAACTGAGCCACACAGCTAAACAAAATAAATTAAGATAAAAATGTTAACAAATTATATGCCTAAGTCAATCAACACAAAAATAATACAAATGTCTATATGTTTTTATAAGACTATAAGTCCAAACCTTAAGACCAGGCCCCAAAAGTCTAAACTAAAACCAATTGCAACAGTAGCTCTTATGCTTTTCTTTTGAATTTTATCACCAGGAGTAGTGGAGATGCCCCATTTTATTTTATTGTGTATGCCTTTTCTTTGCCATTCTGTTGCTTGCTGACCATACTCATAACTTTACACACTGCTGTCTCTCTCTATGTATTGTTTTAGAAGCAGCATGAGGAATAATTTGAGGAGTAATGGCTGTAATTCTTATTTGAATGTCTTGTAGAATTCTGCACTGAAATCATCTGGACCTGGGCTATTTTTTTCTTGGGAAGCTTTTAATGACAGCTTCAATTTCTTTAAGGGTTATTGGTCTGTTTAGGTAATTAAACTGTTCTTCATTTAATTTTCGTAAATTAAATGAAGCTGTCCATTTCTTCTAAGTTTTTCATTTTTGTGGAATATAGGTTTTCAAAGTATGATCTTATAACTCTCTGGATTTCCTGGGGATCTGTTGTTATGCCCTCCTTTTCATTTCTGATTTTGTTGATTTGGATACTCTCTCTCTGCTTTTTCATTTAGTGTAGATAAGGACGTATCTATCTTGTTGACTTTCTCAAATAACCAACTCTTTGATTCATTGACTGTATTGTTCTTTTTGCTTCAATTTTATTGAGTTCAGCTCTTAGTTTGATTATTTCCTGCCTACTCCTTGTAGGTGAGTTTGCTTCTAATTGTGCTAAGGCTTTCAGCTATGCTGTTAGTTCTCGACTGTGGGATTTCTCTAGGTTTTTCATATAGGCATCTAGTACTATGAATTTTACTCTTAAAACAGCTTTCATTGTGTCCTAAAAGTTTGGGTACTTTGTTGACTCATTTTCTTTAAATTCTAGGAGGACTTTGATTTATTTCTTAATTTCTTCCTTGACCCAGAGGTGGTTCAGCTTAGTGATGTTTGTTTAGTTTCCCTGAGTTGTTAGGCTTTCTGTGATTTTTGATGTTGTTGAACTTTAGGCCCTGGTGGTCTGATATGATAGAAGGGATTATTTACATTTTTGTATCTGTTGATATTTGATTTATGACCAATTATGTGGTCAATTTTGGAGAAAGTTCTACGAGGAGCTGAGAAACACATATATTTTTGCATTTGTTAGAAGGTTCTGTAAATATCTATTTAATCCATTTGCATCATAAGCTCTGTTAGACTCCTTATTTCTCTGTTGCATCTCTGTCTGGTTGACCTATCCACGGGTAAAAGAGGGGTATTGAAGTCTCCCACTATTAGTATGTGAGAATTTATGTGGGATTTGAGCTTTAGCAGTGTTTCTTTTACATAGGTAGGTGCCCTTATATTAGGGGCATAAATATTCAGGAGTGAAATCTCCTTTTGACCAATTTTTCTTGTGATGAATAAGTAATGACCAACTTGGCCCCTCTTCATTGCTTTTAGCTTAAAGTATACTTTGTTAGACATTAGGATCGCAACCCCAGCTTTTTTTTTTTTAGGATCATTTGACTGGAAAATCTTTTCCCAACCCTTTACTATAAGCCTGTGTCTGTCTTTGTGGTTGAAGTGTGTTGCTTGTAGGCAACAGAAGGATGCCTTTGTTGTTATATCCATCTTGTTAGGGTGTGTTGTTTCATAGGAGATTGAGTCCATTGGTTTTAAGGGATATTAGTGACCACTGATTGATATTTCCTTCTGATTTTTGGTGGTAACTTGTTTGTATTTCCTTTCTCTGGGGTATTCTTCTGTGGGGTTATTGATTGTTTGTGGTTTCATGTGTATATTCGGGATCCTTAGGTTGTAGTTTTCCCTCTAATTCCTTCTGGAGGACCGGATTGGTAAAGAGGTATTGTTTTAGTCTGACTATGTCATGAAATATCTTGTTTACTCCATCCATGTTGATTAATCGTTTTGCTGGGTATAGTATTTTAGGTTGGCAGCCATGCTCTTTTAGTGACTGTATAATTTCTGGGCAAGCCCTTCTAGCTTTCATCATTTCCATTGAATAGTCAGGTGTTATTCTGATGGGTCTGCCTTTATAATTAAGTTGGCCCTTTTCTTTTTCAGCTCTTAAAATTTTTTCTTTGTTCTGTATGTTTTGTGGCTTGATTATTATGTGGAGAGCTGCCTTTTTTGGGGGTCATATCTATATGGTGTACTGTAAGCTCCTTCTATCTTTATAGGCATTTCCTTCTTCAAGTTAGAAAAGTTTTCTTCTATGATTTTTATTCAATACATTATCTGTGCCTTTTGAGCTGGTATTCTTCTCCTTCTCTTCCTATTATTCTCAAGTTAGGTCTTTTCATGGTGTCCCAGATTTACTGGAAATTTTGTGTTATGGCTTTTTTGGTTTTAGTATTTTCATTGACTAATGTGCCTATTTCTGCTACTCAGTCTTCCACTTCAGAGATTTTCTCTTCCATCTCTTGGAGTATGTTGGTTATGCTTGTCTCTGTAGTTCTAGCTCTTTATTCTGGTTCTCTATTTCCATCTTTGCCTTATTTTGTGCCTTTTTTATTGCTTGTATTTCAATTTTTAGTTCATGGAATGTTTCTTTCATTTTTTTTTGGTTTACCTTGAAGGATTTGTTCATCTCCTCCAATTTTTTGTTTGTATTTTCTTCTATTTCTCTAAGAGAATTTTTTATATTTTCTTTGAAGGCTTCAATGATCTTCATAAAGGAGTTTTTGGTGTTGCTTCCTTCTGTTTCTCTGTTCATGTCTTGTAGTTGTAGATCCACTAGTTTCTTCTGGAGTTGCCTTGTTTTTCTTTATATTATTATATGGAATTTTGCACTGGTGTCTGCGCATGGCTTCAGTGGTTCACGATTAGGTGGCTCCTAGTCACCTTTGGCCAAAGGGCTTATGTGTCTTCTGTCTCCTCTGTCCAAGTGTTTTGTTCGATTTCTGACTCTGCTCTCAGCAGGGGTCTGAATTTCAAGGCCTCTGTTCTTCTCTAATGATGCAGTTTGCCCTGGAGGTGGAGCAGGCTGTACAATGTCCCCTCTTTTAATTATGGCTGTAGGAGCCCTTCACAGCCAAACCCTAGTCTTGTCTGCTAAGGAGTGTCTAGGGTCAAGCTCCACACACTGATCCTGATACCGGAACACAACTTTCCGGGCAGGGAATCAGTTGCTGGGGCCTGCTCACCTCACCTCTCTTCTGGATGGAGTCTGAATTTCAAAGTCCTCAGACCTTCTCTGCTGATTCAGTTAGTTGGAGGCGGGGCTGGCCATGCAAGGTCCCCTCTTTTAGGTGAGACTGGAGGAGCCCCTCACAGCCAAACTCCAGTCCTGTCTCCCAAGGAGTGTCTGGGATCAAGCACCATAGACCGATCCTGGTCCAGGAACACATCTCTCTTTATAAAATATTATGCACTGTATTTTAGAAGTTGAAAAATTTCTCTATTTCTTTATTGTTGATCTTTAAAGACATTTAAGTTTTTTAATGAATAGAAACTTAATTTATTAATGAGTTTTTTATAAACCTATTTTTAAATGTTGTTTTTAAAACATTAAAAATCTTTTTTCAATTTGTAGAATTAATGTTCAGTTTCCCTATTTAAGTTGTTTAGGTTCATTAGAGTTGAATTTGGACAAAAACTAAGTAAAATACCCAGTTTCATTCTTTCTTGTCCTTTCTTCCTCATTAATAATCATAGAGATCTTTACTGACATGCCCTATTTCACTTAATTGACTTCAGGACCACGCACATCCACATGGGTCTTCTATAATTGCATGTGTGTTTCTGTTTTTGCTGCTTCACTGTTGAGCTTCTCTAACCTGGTGAGTGTAACATGAGTCATTGCTATGTTTTCATAACAAACTTTTGCCTAGTTTTCTTATTGTCTTCAACAAGATGATGTTCTTTCATTTATGAATTAAGGACATGCTCTTTTAAATTTTTAATTTGGTTTTGAGTCTGTGTCATGAGAAATACTAGACTGTTGTTGTTGAGATTTTGTTGTCTTGGAAAGAAGCCCAGGGTGATCTTGAACTTAATCCTCCTGCCTCATGTTTCCAACAGGTGAGATTATAGATGTGCTTCTGTATCAGGCTAACAGAATTTGTCTGTTCCCATCTCTTTTATTCAAGATTTGATTTCAATAAATATGCTATTTTTGTATGTAACTTCATACTTTAAGCATATTAGTGTGTTTTAATTATAGTATTTAATAAATACTACTGATATTGTTACCGTGTACTGTAAATCTCAGGTCAGCTGTTAAAACACTCACTAGGTTTTTTTCTTCTCTCAAAATTTTTGTTTGGTGATTACTCAAAGCTCATGCAGGTAAAAGTCTCTGTTATACTTCTTTTCTTACGTATCTTATATACTCCTGGACCATAAGCTGGGCAGACTGTGCTCTTCATTTCTGAAATTTAGTATGTTTTCTGAGGTATGTTTTAGTGAGCATCATAGAGTGCCTTGATTTTTGTGTTTAAAAACAACAGAAGTCTATTGTCTTAGATTCCTAGAAAAGTGTTTCTCAAACTGAAATTCACGGGCCCCTTTGGGTTTCAAACAACCCTTTCACAGGGTTCACATATCAAATATCCTACATACTAGATATTCACATTATGATTTATAACATAATTACAGTTATGAAGTAGTAAGAAAAATGATTTCATGGTTGATGTCACCTCATGAGGATCTGTAGTAAAAGGTCACAGCATTAGGATGGTTTAGAACTTTTGTTCTGGAGGACGGATACCTGGAACAAAGGTGCTTGCAGAGCTGTGTTCCCTTCATAGCCATTGGGAGAGGATCCTTCCTTGTTTTTCCTAGATTGAAGGTATTACTCCAGTCTCTACCTGTAATATCAGAACGAACATTTTCTGTGTAACTCTATATCTCTTTCTGTAAAGACAAAGGCAGACCAGGTTAGGGACCCTCACTACTTTTGCATTTTCTCATCTTGATTTAGCTAATCATATTTGCAATGATCTTGTTCTCAAATACACTCACATTCTTAAGATTAGAACTCTGTTTGACACATAAGACCTGTTGCTGTTTGGTGGAGAATGAATTAACTAGTTGTTTTATCTTTAATTTTTAATGATAATATAAACAAGGCTTGAGAAACAACTCTGAAAGAATAAACACTGCTCTTTTTATCATAGCTATCCTTGTTTTAATTTATAAATTTCTTAAGTTGAGTGTAGAGTATTTGGAGATACATTTGTTGCTACTGTATCTGGATGTTCAGATGCACAAGATTTTCAGTTGCTTCTTTGATGGACTGACAGTTCAGCAAGCACACATAAGCCTTTTTCATGCAGCCCAAGAAATAAGGACACTGAAATGATGCTTTGAATTAGTTTGTTAGTGATTAAAAGTTCAAGTTCCTAAAAACTTGACAATTGTAGTGGGGTATTTATTTCTACATAATAAGAAAAAATATTATTATTTTGGTAGATTGCCCTTTTAAAGTCATAGAGTTTAAACACATTTTTAAATTAATTTTTTGAGAATGTCATATGTGTCCTGTATTTATATAATTTTTACTCCTACTTTTCTCCCTTTCAGATCTTCCAATGTCCCCTAATTTTTCCCAGAATTTATGATCTCTCCATCTATAGTTAATATTGTTACTTGTGTATGCACATTCATGTAACTAAGTATACCTACATACCTACCTAATTATATATAACATACACATATATAATTCAATAGACATGCCCATTTAGTGTTTTTTGTATATAGATGTGTTTAGGGCCAACCACTTGGGGTTGGAAAGCCTATGGGGGGCTCAGACCCAGAGAAAACTGATTTAAAATAAATCCCTAAAGAGCTACAAATACAGTTGGCCAGTTCTTGGACAGCTAAGCACCAAATCCAAATTGGGATGCAGTATCTTGAAGAAGCATATGAGTGAAGAGAATAGACTGATAACCTATATAGGTGATTTTTACAAAGGAATCTAGATGTAAATTTGTAGAGAGCTGCCTTCTGCTGCACCCTAAAGATGGTGCTGATTTCCAGCGTCCAAGCCCCCCCCCCCCCCGTGGGTGCGTGCTCTCTTTTGATAAACAACTCCTTATTTGGCTTGAGCCTGGGGTGTGGTTTGCTGTTGCATATGTGGACCTATGAGGTGTGCCTACGTGGCTTATTGGGATTGGATGCCCTGAGAGTATTTAATCATTGAGCAGGGTTTTCCCAGGCAGAAGAACAAAGAGAGAACAACTGTAAAGGTCCCAAATAAACTGCTGAAAGAAGATCCTGGGTGTTATGCTTTCCTTGCTGGCAAGGTTGTGCACGACAAGTGGTAGCCCTCACGGGGAGCAACTCCTGCGAGCTTCAGGCATCAGAACTTTTTTCAGTCGGGGGTCGACTGGTAAATCCCAGGTAAGGTGGGATCCACAGTAAAGTGGGGAGAAAGCCACTGATGAGTGAGCTTAACTTCAGAACTCCACGGACTCGTGGAGTGAAAGTAAAAGTGAAGGTAAAGTGAAACAAAGCTGGGGCTGTTTGGTAAAGGCTCCGAAAAGATTTTTAAGATAAGAAAGAAAGGTTATAAAAGAATGGGCGCTTCATCTTCTCACCCATTTTTTTTTTTTTTTTTTTTTTTTTTTTTTTTTGGCTCTTAAGGAGCTCCTTCACTCAAAAGGCCTGAAGTTAAGGAAAGACACCTTGGAGAGATTTTTGGAGGAGTATGATGTTATCGCACCGTGGTTTACAGTTTCTGGTAGTCTCACAGTACCCTCCTGGGGAAAGTTAGGAAGGGACTTAGACTTTGCCAATGAACAAGGGACCCTTAAAGCAGGATTTAGGCCAGTTAGGAAGTTGATCCACAGCTGCCTTGAGGCTGAATGATGCAGTGAGGCAGTGGAAAGCAGGTAGGCAGCCTTACAACAGCTACAGGAAGAAAGGTCAGAGAAAACTGCCAGTGAGCGAGGATCTAGGAAGAGAGGTACTTTATATCCAGACCTTGCAGAACTAGAGTCTTTGGAAACCACTGACTCCGATTAAGCCGAAGGAGAGATGCAGGCCCTCATAAAAGCTGTAAGGAAAGTAAAAATAAAAAATACAGGGGGGAAGAAAAAGACAGCCGCCCCAGATGATGAAGCTTCAGGCTTCGTCTTAGCGCACCAACTGAAGCCCTCTGCACCCCCTCCATATAGTGGAGGAGAGGGTGGCTCAGGCTGCTCCTTTGCCCCACGTATATGGGGGGCAGATAGGTCAGCGCTCAATCTTGCATGTCCAGTTTTTCAAGACCCTCAAGGTAACCACTATGAGGAGCCTTTGGATTTTAAGGTGATAAAGTCCCTGGCAGAGTCGGTTAGGACATATGGCATTTTTGCCTCATTTACCATAGCTCCAGTGGAAGCCTTGAACAGGCACTGCTTGACACCCAATGACTGGAATGGTCTTGCTCTCGCCTGCTTAAGTCCTGGACAATATTTAGACTGGAGAGCCTTCTTGATTGAATTTTCGAATGAGGAGCCTGCGGCTAACCAGGCAGCAGGCAATCCTGCCTGGGATCAGGACATGCTGCTTGGCCTAGGTCGTTTTGCCAATCAGCAAACTGGATATCCCATTCAAGTCTATGAGCAGGTTAATAAAATTGGCATCAAAGCATGGAGGGCCCTGCCCAATAAAGGGGAAGTTAGTGGTAATTTGACAAAGATATTGCAGGGTTCGACTGAGCCATTTTCTGATTTTCTGGTCAGGATGGTCGAGGCGGCAGGCAGGATTTTTGGGGACCCCGATACTGCTATGCCCTTAATTAAACAACTTGTGTATGAACAATGTACTAAGGAGTGCTGAGCTGCCATTACCCCATACAAGAACAAAGGGATTGAGGCCTGGATGAAAGTGTGCCAGGAACTAGGTGGGCTGTTAACCAATGCTGGTTTAGCAGCTGCAGTAGTGCAACTCACTCAAAATAAAAGAGGAATTCGGAACAGTGCCAACACCTGTTTCCAGTGTGGCAGCATAGGGCATCTTAAGCGGGACTGCTCTGAGCCAGGAAATAGGACAGGGCCCATGGGGCCATGCCATGCACAGCCAGGGATGTGCCCAAGATGCAAAAAAGGGAGACACTGGGCCAGTGAATATCAATCAGTGAAAAACAACAGAGGACAGCCTTTGAATCCAGAAGAGACAGGAGCCTGGCCAAAAAATGGGCCATGGAGCCCTCGTCCTCAGGGCCCACAAATATATGTGGCAATGGAGGAGCAGAGCAGGGACCAATATCAGGAACAATGGCCAACCCTGCAACATCCCAGGGACCGAGGGGAGCCACTAAGGGCTCAGCAGGACTGGACCTCCATGCCACCACCAGACTTGTGCTGACACACCGAATTGGAGTGCAGTTTGTAGACTCAGACTTTAAAGGATCCCTAGAACCAGGCACCGTGGGCCTGCTGATAGGGAGCTCATCCACCACCCTAAGGGGACTATGGGTCCACACGGGAATAGTTGACCCGGACTATATTGGAACAGTGAAGATTATGGTCGAATCACCTAAAAGAATTTTGGCCATTTCTCCAGGGGATAGGATTGCCCAGCTTCTTCTTTTGCCTAGTCTTCATGACCAATTTGCTTCTGTACCTGTTGAAAGAGGACAGAAGGGTTTTGGATCTACAGGCACTGATCTAGCCTTTTTATCCTTTCATTTAGAACAAAGGCCAGTTCTGGAACTTACCGTAGATAATAAGGTTCTGGGATTATTAGATACAGGGGCAGATCAAAGCATTATTGCTAGGAAAGACTGGCCTTCAGGATGGCCAATGCAGACCTCTGCCCAGACCCTACAAGGATTAGGATATGCTCAAGCCCCAGAAATGAGTGTGAGACAGTTACACTGGTCTGATAAAGAAGGGCATTCAGGCATGATGCAGCCTTACGTGTTAGAATTCCCCATTCCATTATGGGGCCGAGACCTGTTAAAAGATATGGGGCTTAAGTTAAGCAATGAGTATTCTTCAGTCTCTTCCCACATGATGAAGGAGATGGGATTTCACCCTGGTTATGGTCTTGGGAAATACCTGCAGGGGAGAAAGGAACCATTGCCTACTCAATTAAGGAAGCCCAGACAGGGACTGAGTTTTTCCTAGGGGCCACTTGGGATGGTATTCCCATTACATGGAAAACTAAGGAACCTGTATGGGTCCCTCAGTGGCCCCTTACTTTAGAAAAACTGCAAGCAGCTAAAGACCTAGTGCAAGGACAACTAAATTTGAGACACATTAAGCCACCAGTGTCCTCCTGGAACACCCCAATTTTTGTAATTAAAAAGAAATCTGGGAAGTGGCGTCTACTACATGATTTAAGAGCAATTAATGATCAAATGCAGATTATGGGCCCCGTGCAAAGGGGTCACCCTTTGTTGACTGCTATACCATCACGATGGCACATTATAATTGTGGATATACAAGATTGTTTCTTTTCAGTTCCCCTACATGGTCCAGATACTGAAAGATTTGCCTTTACCATTCCCTCTTGCAATCATGACAAGCCTGATCAGAGATTTGAATGGGTAGTGTTACCTCAAGGCATGGCTAACAGCCCTACCATGAGTCAATTATTTGTGGGGCAGGCTTTAGAGCCAGTCCGTAAAACTTTTCCCTCAATTAAGTGCCTACACTACATGGATGATGTTCTCCTAGCAGGAAGGAGGGAAGAGGAGGTTTTAAAGAATGGTGGCATTTAAATAAATAAAAACTTAAGCATGCAAGAAAATTGTACAAAAGTTGTAAAAATAAGCCAAAAAATATATACTATTTACATTCTTATCCAATTCAGATATTATCTAATGACTATATGCAGATATTAAGGCAGTTATGCTTAGTGTGCCTAATGAAATAAATAATTATTTGAAAATAGATACATAGAATATGAAATTGTAAAAAGTGACACCAATTTGAAATAGAGACAGTAGAATTTCTAGAAATAAAAGTTTATAGTTATTACTAAATAGGCATTTCAGTGTAGGAACTCTACCAGAGGGGGAATTCCAATGCTGCAGAGAAGAGGGGAGAGGAAGACAGGGGAGGGGAGGAGAAGGGAGACAGTCACAATGGCTAGGTGTTACAGGAAAAGAGAGCCTGGTGGAAGAAAAGTGAAGTTCATGTAATTGGAGAGATTTGGAGTAGGGGTAGGGTTGAGAAGTGTCCAGAAGAGGTAAGACTCTATAACAGATACTTGCCAAAGAAGCTGAGAGATGTGAAGAGAACCTGAAGGCCAACATCCACTTTGACATTTTATATTTTTGGTTGTGAGCCTAGCCTTTAACGACTGAGCCATCTCTCCAGCCCCACTTTGACATTTTAAATAGACATCTCAGCTAGCAATTTGTCCCAGGTTTCTTTGAGATCTAACAATTATGTTGTCAGTGTACATATTTGGGAGCATATGAGGAGAGAAAGGCAATATAAGGAGTACAAAAAAATGATCCAGATGCAACCCAGAATGGTGACAAGGAAGGTGTAGTTCTGTTGTTATGAACTCAGAGAACAAAAAACTTCTGAATGATTGTAACCTAGATTTACCAGTCAAACTAATTGCAAATCCTGTTGACCCTCAAACTTTTGATCAATGAACCAAGTCACCCTAGTGAGTGTGAGTACAGAGTGTGAGTGTGCAGAGCATGAGAGTACAGAAATTGAGGATTGTATGGTACTGTTTTTGCTACTAAGTGGCCCCTTCTCCATAAAACTCATGTATGCATATAGTTGTTTGTGCTACTTGGTCACTTATAGTAGTAGTTTTCAAAAACAACAAATTTCACTAATGAAAGCAATGGTGATCCTAATCCCATAGATGTTTTGGGAACAGGAAGTTGTAGGGAACCCACTGGTCTGGTTAGCCCTGGACCTAGAAATTTCCTCCAAAATATGATGTTCAATATCCACATGGATCTGTTTCAGATAAACTAGAATAGATGGTCTTTAAGTATCATCCAAAGTGCTGTAAAGTTATGACAGAAAATACATTAAACAGACAAACTTTACATCTTAAAAGCAGAATTTAAAGAACCACCCCAATTAACTAGAGAGATTTATTTGGAGTTTGGACGTATGGCCTTTAGGAAAGTTTTTAGGTTTCCTGAGGAATCCCCCACATCCTAGTTATTTCTTGCTTGAGTATTTTTCTAGATGACACGATTCTGACATGTATGCTTGTAAACTTCCTAATACTATAATGGGATGCCTGACAAAATAAACTTAAGAGGACAATGGATTTTGACCCACAGTTTTGGAGATGTCAGTCTATGATTAGGTGGACCTATGAGTTTTACTGTGGGAGACAAGAAAGTAATGAGAATAAGAATTTGGTAGGAATAATTCCCTTACTTCACAGGAAGGCCTTGCCCATTGAAGTCTTTCCCATGCCCCAGTAGGCCAAGAGAAACTCCCTAAGAACCAAGACTGACTAAAACATGTGCCTCTACTGGGCAAAAACTACAGTGGCTAGGCTGTCTCACTCACAGCTCTCTGTCTAAATAAAATATACTCTGTGCTTATAGTGTAGAAATTCTAACAGAGGGTACAGATGCCCTGAGAATATGGGACTCTCGCCCTAGCTCTTTATTTTACTGTTTACTCCATTTAGGGTTTAAAATTTTCAACTGTTCAGATGCTTCCCCCCAAAAAATATTGTCTCCTTACCTGTCATGATATTATGAAACCCCAGCAGGTAGTTTCTTCCCAGTGAACCTCCCACATCAGTTCTGTGTGATACCACAAATGCTTGTGAGTTTCTTTCATTCTTTTTTTTTTATTAGAGTATCTACTTTTCAACACCTGGGGCTATGTCTTGTTCCTCTAATAATAAAAACACAGCCCGATTCTTAATAAACATTCACTATTTAGCTACACCACACAAATATAAAAAATAAATAACACATTGGTTGTAGATAGAAAATCCATGTACTGAGTGGATCTTCTGGGTGTTCACATTAGTTTGCCTTAAAGAAAACCACATCTTGTTTTGTTATTATACCTAAAAAAGTATTAAGTATTTGATTTAATGTAGCTTAAGTAAATAATGTTTTGACTTTGAAATGTCAAGAGTATGCTCAGCATTGGTCTGTAGACAAATGTCTTAGAAACTAAACTGCTTCAGGCCAGTAATATATTCTATGTGAACTCTGCTGAACAATATTCATGCTTAACATTTCTACTTAAAAATACTGAACATTTTTCTCTGTCTAATATATATATATCAAAGAATGTGGCAAACATCATGAGCCAACAAATACTTTTTGACTCTGTCTTTATACCTGTATCCAAGCTCACACAAAAGACGATCTTTTTTAATTTTTTAAATTCTTTGAATTTAACACCCTGGAATGCTATTCTAATGTTCCAAATTTATTTTAAACCAATGAAAATCTCTGTAGTTTTTGGATGGTTGAGCTTTGATGGGCTTTCAAAATTTCCTGAGTAGTCTGTGAGATTCTCAGCCGCTTCTCAATATAATCTGGTAATATTTATTATTTTAGAAACACGGTACAAAGGCGATTTTGGTGGGATAAGATGGGCAGGGGAATGGCATGGGGGCTTCTTCTCAGACCATGCTGGGGCCAAGAGAATGAGTCACCTCCACATCCCCTCTTTAAGTCTCCCTGCAGCTGGCCACACCCCAATAGGATTTACTTCCTGACATCACAAATGTTTACCTGGGTAAATTCTGATTTCCCGCTGCTACATCTAGCTGTTGACATTACAGAATGGCCCCTTTTTTGCTGAAGAGGATATTTTTTTTCATTGTTCCAGATTGCTTTGTATGAGGTAAAAATATTGTAATACTTTTAAGTTGGAATTAATTTATAATAGCTATTCAAATAATATATTTCATTACACACCAGTGGGTATCAGATGGATTTCTTATTTTGTGATCCTTCTTTCTATCCATTTGTACTGTGTCCACTGTGAACTCTAACGCATGCATATGTGCCATCCTTTTCAAATGTTTCACATATATGAATCTCTAAGCATAAGGTTCCTATACATAAGGTCACAAGTCTATACTAGCAAATACACTGCATCTCTCTTGGTCACAAATGAGAGCTATGGTGGTTTGAATAAAGGGTTGCTGGGGACTGGCAATTCTTTAAAGGGCCTTTAATTAAATGTCAGGCTAATTACTTGTGCCATCAGCCCTATAAAGTAGGTCCCTGTGCAGTCACTTTCTGAAAATTTTATAGCTGCTCACTTTCTGGAATACTAATTTTTGAATGTAGATAGAGGATTTAACCATATCACCAGATGGACAAAATATAAATTTGGTTAGTTAATGTATTTGATGTAAAATTGAACTTGGTTTTAGAAGTTAATAAGCAAAGCCTTATTTCTTAATTTATTTTTCTTTTTAAAAGAAATGCCCAGAAATAATTTATATTTCTTTTTTTAAATCCAAGGTAGTTTCTTTGGCATAAGTTTTCAAAATTGGAATTAGTAATTTATTTCCCCTATACATTCTAAGTGCTTATCTGAATTAAGGGGCAGAAAACCTAAGGCTGGATAAGATGAAAACTCCAGGGCTCTAAGCTGCTCTTTTTCTGCCTCCTTGTTCATGGCTTAAATTACTCTATAGGCAAATTGTGGTGAGGAAATAAAGTAAAACAATATTTAAAGGAGGGAGAGAAGAAGGGAGGAAAGGAAGGGAGGGAGGGATGAAAGAAGGTAGGAAGAGAGGGAGGAAAGGCCCCTGCAGGCAGTCTGCTAAGGTCTAGGAAGAACACTTAAGAGACTGAGGAGCGGGGCTGGAGAGATGGCTCAGCGGTTAAGAACACTGACTGCTCTTCCAGAGGACCCGGGTTCGATTCCCAGCACCCACGTGGCAGCTAACAACTGTCTGTAGTTCCAGTTCCGGGCAAACACCAAGGCAAATAAATAAATAAAGTTTAAAAAAAAAAAAGAGACTGAGGAGCGAGGATGAAAATGGCGTACCAGAGTCCAGGCCATGTGTGGCCACTGGGATCTCAGCATCTCGCATGGCATTGGTAGCAGTGCATCTCAGCACAGGTGGCTGACACAAAGGCCCTTATTGGGGTTTAAACAGGAGACAATTTATTTTCTATTTACAAAATAGAGAAGTGCTTAAACTTAAAATTTTTCCCTCCACATATTCCATGGTTTTAAGAGCCACCATGTCATTCACATCCTGTGCTGTCTGAATGAAGATTTCCTATAACTTATCTCTACAGCACACATTTTAAAAATTGGTATTCATATCTTTCTATTTTCTAGTGTTTCTGAAATACATATAATTAAAAACACACGAGGGTTTTGTGTGATTGTAAAACCATAGATATTATAAAAATCAATTTCCATTAGTATTAAATAGATCTGGACAAAACACCAATTGGTTAAATAAAATGACACTTGCTTTATTTTATAGTTTTAGTTATAATTCTTCTGTTTCCCACTATTTTGCTTTGTCAGAGTTAAACTTTTGAGCATTAGTGAAGATGAAAACACTTATTTTCTGAAGTATGCATCAAAAGATTGTTTAAAAACTTGTATTATATTCTTTGTTCCATCAGATTTTCTTGGTAGCAAGCAAAATAAGTGAGAACCATAACCAAGAAAATAAGATAACCATTTTATAAAATTCTAATGGACCAGGAAATCTCTCTTTCATATATTTCTCATTGTGAATTTGACAACCAGATGAAGATCCATAAATTGTGAAGTAAACACAGCATTTAAAATTCAATTTTGAAATCTAGAATGCTTGCTAGGGAGAAAAAAAGAAACCCAAGAACTTAATTGACCTGGCTGCTGGGATTTCTTAGAGCTTTAATTTTTTATGTGAACTTTTAATTTTAAAAGCATACTTATGATTAACAAGTTTTAAAGCTTTCAGGAAGGGATTCAGATTTGACTTGATAAGGTAACATGAGTAGCATGCTCTGCTTCTGTCAAGGAACCTATAAACATAAAGCACTTAACTTTTCCTTATTTACTCATTAGGGTACAATTTACAATTACTGAAACACTGAGATGCCCAGATATCAAGTCACCATCCAGGCAATTTTGCCAATAGCTATCCAGACAGAGAACATTTCTGTCACCCCAAAAGCTCCTCTGTCCCTTCCCAGTCTCTCACCACCTTCCACATCTAGAGGGGAATGATGAGTGATGTGATTGCTGTGACCATATTCAAGTAACTGTATGTTGTAATCCCTATGACACAGTTTAAGTGTATCACAGAAATGGAGTCATACAATTTGTGCCTTAGTCTAATGCAGTTGCTAGATTCATGCATGTTCTTAGCTGTATCAGTGATTTATTTATAAGTGAGTAGTAGTCTTATTTATCCATAACACAGTGTTCAATAACATTATCATTTGTGGATATCTGTGTTATATCTAGCTTTTTGCAAATGTTAAGCTGTCATTATCATTTGTCCAAATTGTTTTGTTTATCAGATGAATACCTGGATGTGAGATTACTAGATTATCTCCCAGGTATACACTTAGGAAATAAAGAATTTTCCAAAACAACAGTCCATGGATGTTTTTATCAGCCATAGCGCTGATAAAATGCACATTTCAGTTGCTTCACATTTCTCTGAATTTTTTTAACTATGTCTTCCTTTTTACTGTTCCTTTTACACTGTTCGTAAAACTTCAGGTTTACTTTTTTATTCATCTTATACCAAAAGCAGTATATAAAACTAAATTATACAAGTCCTGTGTTTATTTCCATAATTAACTAGAATTTAAAATATTGAATTTATTGTATTACTTATCTCTTCTTTTTTTTTTTTTTTTAAGTTGGAAAGTCATTTTATTTTATTTTATTTTATTTTATTTTTTATCAGAGAAAAGAATTAAGTTTTTTTATTTTGGATTATCATTGTTTTGTTTCTTTTTAGTTTATCCTTCTCAACTGTTTAGTCTGTTTTTATTTTTATTTATTTATTTATTTTTGTTTATTATTTGGTGATTTTTGCATCATGTACCCCATCAAACTCAGTTATCAAAATAAATTAAAAAAAGAACAACCTGCCACCTTGCCTTTGGGGCTGGAGAGATGGCTCAGAGGTTAAGAGCACTGACTGTTCTTCCGGAGGACCTCGATTCAAATCCCAGCAACCACATGGTGACTTACAACCATCAATAATAAGGTCTGGTACCCTCTTCTGTATACTGTATACACAAAATATAGATATTTAAAAAAAGACAACATTTCTCTGATGTTTTAATGCTGTCAGTCTTGCTCACACTCATGGTTTCAGTGGGGTGATCCCACGGAAGTTTCAGATTTTACTTTTCACATAGTTATTAATATTTTTTCAAATGTGTATTTGTGTGTATGTATGTGTGAATATAGGCACATGTGTGCAGATGCCATCAATATCAGAAAAGGGTACTGGATCTCTTGGAGTTGGGTTTATGAGAGTTGTTGGCCATTTTATCTATGTACTTGCAACTGAACTCAGATTCTCTGCAAGAGCAGTAAGCATATACCCCAACTGCTGAAACATAGCAATAGCACCTCAATTTCCATTGTCGTGCCTGATAACCAATTGTATATATTGACTTTATATGTATATTTTCCATCTGCCTTCTTTTTATGAAAAAAATATTTATGTATTGTGTGACATATGCACATGTGGGTGCATATGTGTACACATGCTTTCATGCATGCATGCCTGTGTATGACTAGCTGTGCCTTATAAAGAGCTTACAGTTGTGACTGGATAATTTGACATGCAAAAACAATTCCACAATTCAAAGCAATAATGTTTTCATTTTTTGTCCCAGCGGTGAAGAGTCAGTCCTCAGGCTCTATAGTCATTCCTGCCAATGAAGCACGATTCATTCATTAGTTCAGTAACTACAAGAGATAATTTTCTTAATATTGAAAAACTTTCAGTGTTAATATTTAATAATAAGAATGGAATCAGGGTATATGTGATCCTGTAGTCACATTTCTTTGGGTTTGTATATGCTTTGTGAGTAGAAAGACAATGGTGGTAGTGTTACAGCTTGATCTTAAACTTTGACTGCACTTTGGAACTGGTGCTGATAAGTAGAACAATTCAATCAGAGGAAAGGTACTTACATGGACTTAGTGGTCTGTAAAACTTGCAAGATAACATGAGACTTTTACTCTGATTCTTAAAATTCCTCATAAAATAATCTATATTCTATTTCTCTGAAGAATAAATTTTTTAAAAATGCATCTGTTGCTGTGTAGGAGGAAAAAGACAGAACATCTGTGAAATATTTTAAAAGTAAAGTCAATGTTCAATTATTAGTAATATTGGAAGCCGAACCCACATCTATGTGATTTTTCTATAGAAAAATCTCTAAGTGTTAATGTATAAAGCTAACAATCTTTCAGAATTTGGCCTTCTATTTATAGTGAATAGAAATTCTGATTTATGTTTTACTTTTGATTTTTATTTGACAAAAGCACTGAAGAGAAAGGATTGGAAGAAATGGCTTAACTTTTCAACAAATAATTATAAATGTTAACCATAAGAGAGTTTGTGGCTTCCATCATTCAACTAATCTTGCTTATATGATATTTTCTGTGACTTTATAAACTTATACCTTGTAAGCCTTAGTAATTTTAGAAATATTTTAATTGGCTTCAGTATTATGGAATAAGTATACAGACAAAAATAGTGCTAAAATTCTATTCTGTGGTTCTTTATTTGTAACTCCAATTTTTCTTTTATAATATATTCCTTTAGTGAGCGTTCAGATAAGATAATAATGCTTTAATTATCTCCAGTTTTCTGACAAGCCAGTTCTTGAAGGCAGATGGAAATTACAAACTCAAGCTTCCTTAGGAAATTAGATTCTTATTTTTGTTTTCTAAATGGGGATCAGCTCATTCTAGAATTTGCATAATAATTCCAGTTTATGAATAACCCGTGGATAAACAAAAAACCTAGATTTGCATTGAAAACTTTTATAGATAATTTTGTTTTCTGAAACTTAATCATCCTGCTACATTACAAAACAAACATACTACTATACTATTCTAGAACTCCTGGAAAGTCAAATTTGTAGGTCATCTTACTTATAAAGCACTGGGCATCCCT
This sequence comes from Sigmodon hispidus, assembly GCA_004025045.1. NCBI lineage: Eukaryota > Metazoa > Chordata > Mammalia > Rodentia > Cricetidae > Sigmodon > Sigmodon hispidus. Next base: position 26,074 of record PVIH01014060.1, on the reverse strand, counting down.
TTTGTGATGGAGTCTATGTGGAGAGCCTGCCATTTACTCTAGTTTCTGGGTTCTACATTTCTCAGGGCTGAGATTATCAGTCAGCTTCAGAGAGCATTAGAGAAGTCACTTACCTTTTTAGCCAGTATTTCCTGCTTCTGTTAGTTCATTTAGCATTTTAATTGTTACAATACTAAGGTGTGAATTTATTAGATTGTTTCCATGTGATATTAAGACTAAACTGGACAGAGTTGGAGCCAAACATGTACAATGTTACTACTCTCATGTGTCTAACTCATGTATTATCTCAAGGTTATAGACTTTTTCACAATTTGTCTTCTGAAAAGTCAGACTGCATGTTCTAGTTTCATAGGTAAGCTATGTTGTAGGTCATATATGTTAACCACCAGTATAAAAAACAGTTACCTTTTCCTTAGAGATGGCTGTGTATGAGACAGTATTAAAGGCCTCTTCAGCTCCACAATAAGCCTATTCATAACAAGATAGTGGATTATAGAAAAAAGTATGACTAAATCAAAAGTCAAATACATTACGAACTTTTAATATGTGGCACATTGTGTGTGTGTGTGTGTGTGTGTGTGTGTGTGTGTGTAAGCACGCGCAAGTATGTCACAGCCAGAGGATGATACTGGGATGTTATCTATAATCAGTTTTCCACCTTCTCCACCTTGTTTCTTAAGACAAAGTCTCTCATTGAGCCTGGAGATCAATGTTTTGGCTAGTCTGTCTTACTGGTGAGCCACAAATACATGCTAATCTCCATATTCTAATACTAAAGATATAGATTTATGGAAGCAGGCCTGGGTTTTACATGGATGCTAAGTATCAGAACTCAGGTATTCAAATTTTTCTAAAAGCAATTTGCTCACTGAACAACTGCCCACAGTCTTCAGTCTTTTTGTCTATATTTTTTGTCATAGTTAAAAAAATAAATAATATTTTTATGTCACCATCACATTTAGTCATTGACAAATAATCTAGTGTATGCTGTACTGAAATTGACTCAACAAATCTCTCATTTGTTTTCAATTTTTGTTTGTATATATGTCATGGGTCCAAAGACTATCCTAGGTTGGTAATTAGGTAGAAGTCAGGAGATTCAGCATATAGTTGTAGACCTGGTTACTATTTATTGCAATAGTAAATATAAAAAGAAAGCATATGTTTGATGAAGTCTAGAGAATCCAAAAACAAGCTTCTAATGTCACTTTTTGTTAGCTCACATAGAATCCATTCAGTTTCTCTAGGAATGAGTCATTGTAATATACTAAAGTACTCACCAGAAGCTCAGTACCCAAGATTAAGATGTATGTAAGTATGTATGCATGTGTATATTCATCTGTACTTCCATTCATGCTTTCATCCATGCATCTACCCATTCACATATCCACAAATCTATCCATCCATGCATGTATTCATCTATGCATTCATCTATTCACCCAGTTACCTATCCATCCATCATCCATTTATTCATCCATCCATCCATCCATCAACATATGCACCCACCCATCCATCCATCCATCCATCAATGTATGCATCCATCCATCCATCAATCTATCCATCTATTCATCCATCTGTCCATCCATATATTTTTTGCCTGTGTCTGTACATGTGGAATGCAAAGGATATCTTTTGGGAGCCTAGATTCTGCTTATGTTTTGTGGGTTCTGGAGGTTTAATTCAGGTGCTCAGGTTTCCTGAAAAGTGCCCTTAAACCTGCTAAGTCATCCTACCAGCCCCATATTTACCCAATAAATTTATTGAAATATAATTACATAGACCTCATCTTCAGAGAATGCACCAGTATTTCAGATCTCTAGAAGGAAAGTAGATGTTCAGCATAAATTCTCTGATTTGCATACTAATCTGAGAGATGGCCTAATCATTTGGGGAAGTTTACATCAGTGTGGGAAAATGTTTACCTAACCCATTCCCAGGCACTAGCCATGGGTCCAACTTATAGAGATTTTCCTGAGACTTACTCTCTCAGGATATCTTAGATTATATTCTTTTCTGTATAATCATTAAAAATAAGCTGACCATGGTGGTGCACATCTGTAATCCAAGCACATAGAAAGCTTAGCAAGATGATTATTGTGAATTTGAGGCTAGCTTGAGATAGTGTTAATACTCTGTTTCAAAAAAAAAAAAAAACAAATAGTAAAAATAAATTATGGTATACTGAACACTTCCACCAATCTCTTTTCATATTTCCAATGTGGTGATTTGATTAAAAATGTTCCCCATAGAGTTGATTGAATATTTGAATACTTAATAGCCAGGTGGTGACATTGTTTAAGTATGTTAACAACGTGTGGCCTTGCTGAATAAAAATAATCCTAGGGAAAGCAGGGATGTGATATTTTTTGAAACTTTAAAGTTTCAAAAGAACTGTGTAATTCATAGTCCACTCTGTTTGAATCATTCTTTTTTTTTGTTTACCACATTATATCTTTATTTTCCTGTAATAATAACCAGACATTATGTTTTTCTGATTTACAATGCTTACGATTTTCTCAGCAGGCACATGTACATCACACAACAAAGAGCTGGAAAAATACCATTAGCCAAAAGCCAACCTATAACTGTCTTATGGAGATTTCAAGTTAATTTACTGCACATATTAAACAAGAAGAAAAATAATTCAGTACTAAACTGAAAGTCTAGAATTGCACGTTCTCTTGTATCATACTGTCAAAATACTTTCCAAGTTTTGTTTTTTTAGAATCATATGGTCTTATGTAGTTTAAACCAGCCTTTGAATCATTCTTATGTTTCTAAGATGTGAGTTCTCTGCTGTTCCTTCTGCCTGCTGTCCAAATTCTCTGCTATGATGACTCCTGACCCTATGGAGTCCTAAGTTTCAAACTCTTTCTTCTGTAAGTTGCTTAGGTCATGGTGCTTTATCACAGCAATAGAAAAGTAATTAACACATTAGATTATCTCTTCATTAAAGTAATCCAACAAATGACATTTCATTAATATATGAACATTTTAAAGAAGACTTAAATTACTGGCAAATTAATTTTCTCAGTATCTACTTCTATTTTCATCTGATATGCATAAATATGAAAATCTGAATCTTGACTAAAGTAAGATCACAGGGTCTAAATACCAATGTATAATGAATTTTGGAAAAATTAAATTTTACTTTTATTATAATTATTATGTGTTTGCATGTGTGCATGTATAATGTGTGTGTGCATATATGCTATGACATTCTCATTATTATTATATGCATGTGTGTGGGTATGTATAATGTGTGTGCGTGTTTGGTTCTGTGTGTGTGCACATGTACTATGACATACATGTGGAGGCCAGATGACAACTTACAGAGTCTGTTATTCCATCTGTAGCTGGAAGTTTTCTCTGTGTCTTGCAGCTCCTTGGTCTCAAATAACCACTCAGAGGCTTAATATTAATCACACACTAATGTATGGTTCAGACTTCTTGCTAGCTAGTTCTTTTATCTTAAATTTACCCATTTCTTTTCATCTATGTATCGCCCTATGTCTCTTGTTTTTAGCTGTGTCCCATTACATCTTGCTCCCAGGAGACTCAAAGTATCTGTTCTGACCCCACCTTACTTCTCTCTTTTTGTCTCTTAGATTTCTTGCCTGGCTGTTTCCTGTCTTGCCATAGATCAAAAGAACTTCTTTATTATGGTAGCAACACATATTCACAGCATACTGAAATTTTATCCCACAGCACACCTTTATGTGGGTTCTAGGGGCCAAACTTAGGTACTAAAAGTTCAGTGGCACGTGCCTGTACCCACTAAACCAAATTACCAAATCATATTGAGTGTTTTTAAAAAATAAAATTTCACTAGGATAGCTAAAAACTCTCCATATAATGAAGGGAACTGTTGAGGATACTGACACTGAATTATTAAACAAAATTCAGTTTTTCCCAACATCTCTTTTTTTTGCCTAAAATCCAGTGAATTGGCTTATGTCTGTCAAGGTTTCAAATATTATCTACTTCTCTGAAAGAAATATAATTAAATTGGATGTGGTAGCATATACCAGTAAATACAGATTTTGGGCAACTGAGGCAGGGTAACATGGGTTTAATGCCAGGTTGTATATGCAGATAGTAAGACCCTCTCAAAATAAAATCAAACCAACAGCAATTAGAAAATCTACTTGCTAATAGATTAGTAATTAAGTATCTCTTCTATCGCAGGCATGATAATTGTGGACATCAATAGAAACTGGACACAGCTTTGGTCCTAGAGTTTGCTGCCTGTGTGTGTCATAGTGACCCCTGGCCAGGATGACAAATGAGATATTTGTAGACTGTATGGTCTATGGGAGCCCTGGATGACCCCTTAGGGGTTTATTTCAGGAGGCCTCACTTCCTAAGCGCAGAGTTCTCTAAGGCATTCTGCCAATAGGCAGTCCCCTCCTTCCTAGGAAGGGACTACAACTTCTGAGTCTTGAATGATTTTTTTTCTTAGCCTCAACCCCCTAAAGTTGTATCATTGATGGTAATTTTAAAGAATTTTTTATGTTTATTTGTTTGAAGGAAGCTTTAACAAAATATTTCTGCTTTACAAATATAAATTATCCTTTTTAGAAAAAAAAGAGCAAAGTTTAGTTTTTACTGTAATGCCTCACAAAAAGTAAATGTTCCCAAAGTTCCATGCTTTCTCTAGAGTTTGATTTTGTCTATAATTTTAACTTAATTTTGCTTCACATTATGTGGCTTCATTTTAATATATTTTTCTAAGCTTCCAATTAGATATGGTTTATTGCAGAAAATTAATAGAGAGTAATACAATATTGCAGAAAATTGAATACTATCAACCTCACTGCCAAATAAATACTGACAGTTGTCTGGTATTTCACTATCCAGAAATAATTGCTATTAACTTTGGATATTTTTTTTATCTTCTGTTTTCAAAATACATTTTTTTTTCTAGTTAGAATTTGCAGCCCTATGGGGAAACTTAGGGTTCTATGGCTTTGTGAGAGGCTTTGGGGAGTGGAATGACATGTTTCAGCTGGTGCAGAACAAGGTTTTACAAATGAGACAAATTGTTTTCAAGTTCTATGAAAATGAAAAGAGCCATTCATTGTTTTTTGATAATCTTGTTTATTGGATTTCTGTGTACAGGATCTTAGTGAAGTAGGTGTTCATCCACTGCAGTCTACTGGACTTGGACTTTTGGTAAATATAGCCCAAGAAGCCATTTGAAAGCTCACAAACTTTTTATAGTAGGTTTGAGTTCAAGCTTGTGTTTAAGAATCAAATGATTGGGTTTTTGGGAAAGTCTAATATGCAGATGAGGCTATGAGCCGTAAGTAAGCAGTGTATCCTTTAAGTTAAATGCATGGGAATACATGATTCTGAAAGAATGCGTGGGAATACATAACCCTATAAGAATGCATGGGAACACATGACCCTGTAAGAATCAAATGCACTACCAGAAGAATTGCTGCTTCTCTTACACCAGAATTTCAAGTTCTTCCATCCTTAAATTTTGATTCATGTCTTAGTATTCAGAGGATTGTGTGGGTTTTCAAACAAAAAGCAAGATTTTTTCAGCAGATTTGAGAATTTTCCCTTTTGGCCTTTAAACACTAAAGAAAAATTACTTATAAAGTTTCTGTTTTACAACTTTTCTTATTCAGAAAATTCTGTTGTTGGTCTATTATTTATTCAATTTTTGGGAAGCCACAGAATGAACTTGAAAATACCTAAGTTTTATACCTTTGCACATGTTTTCCTTTTTGAAATCTGTAGTAAATAGTCTTTATTCATATAATTTAAATTTTCATTCCTCTATTTTTGTAAAATATAATTATAAACAAATATATGTCCAGTTACTATCACCCAAACTTAAGAAAAAAAAATGCTATAAGATTCTGATCATTTTCACTTCAGGAATTTATTACCCAATGTTACCCATATTTATTTATAATTGTCCTGATTTCATATTCAGTGTGTGTGATTTGTTACAGAGGTACTTATTTTAATCTTCACTACTGTGGTGCATCCTCTTTCTTTCATCTTTGGATGCTAATTATATTCACTCCAGAAGCGCTTGCCAAGTCCAGTCATTTGGTGTTCTGTGCTGTCAAACACACTCCCACTGACTCCAAACTGCTTTTGATGTCTCTGATTTACACTTTTATTTCTTTTTTTAAAGAAGTGCTCATTTTTAATCTTATTTTTCTAACATTTCTTAGTAGTTTATATAGTCTTATTTTTTCTTATTGCTTTTTTATGACGAGTTTAGCAAACATTTTTTTTTTCTAAAAAAATGACACTGGGTCTACCAGAATGTTTTTGGAGGAAACTGAAAAGATGCTTCGGTAGCTACAAGCACTAACTACTCTTTTGTAGGACCCAGGTTCATTTTTGTGGCACCCACATGGCAACTCACAACTATCTATAACTCGAGTTTTAGGGAATCTGATGTTCTTTTCTAGATTCCAAGGGCACCAGAGGTGCATGTGGTACATAGACATATATGCAGGCAAAACAAGAATATAGATAAAATATAGAAAATTTATAAAATTAAAAAAATGTGTTTTTTTCCTTTTTTATTTATTTTGTATTTATCAAGAAAAACAGTAAAATGAATTTAAAATGCAGATAAGTTAACAATAACTATGAAGAAGATAAAAATCATAAGTATCACTTATCAAGGGTGATAATGCAAATAAGATTACTACACATATATTTACTTTGTGTTCAGCTTTCCCTCTGAATTTTTTCTTTTTCATCCCTGTATATCCTTATTCAAGGTCCCTTCCACCTCCCGCCACATCAGGTCATTTTTTCCTTCTCCACAACTCCCCATCCCCTCCCTGGGCAGGGAGCAGACAGTCAGTCCCACTGACCCAATAATGCTTAGATCAGTCTCCACTCCTGGCAAATCCAGTTTTGTCCCCCCTCCCTCAAGAGTGAGTCAGGTGTTCCTATAGTTGGAGTGGGATCTGAAGGGACAGTCCAGGATCTAAGTTCCTTTCTTGGGACTTTTAGACATGAGACTATATTTCCCTCCTGTGGTTGCTGTAACAAACTATTGAACATTTACAAAACATACACCATCCATCTAACTTATACTCAGACAATGATATTACACCTGCTATGTCAGTTCTGTGCATAGCTGTTTCCTGAGTATAGTCCAAGAGACAAGAACATGAAATCGGTTTCATTGGAATTAGCATATTTGTAGTTCTGCTTCCTTTTTGAGATTCTAATGGTGAATCTATTTTGTTGCTCTTTCTTGTTTGTGAATGATACCTGCATTATTGTTACAATTCCTATCCTAGTCACTCTGATCTACCTGTGGCTTCCATCATTAGTCTGTGTTTCTCTTGTGCTCTCAAATATCCCTTGGCTTTGTAAAGACACCTGTAATTATATATAAGACTCATGAGGATAAGCCCAGATTATCTTTCTGTCTCCAGATCCTTAGTATAACCACATCTGAGAAATCTCTTGTAGCATAGAGGGGAGCATTTACAGGGAACAGGATGTCAGCATCTATAGAGTCATTGTTGAGTCAGCCATTGATCTTTTTCTGTGTGTCACTCAGGTAGGCATCAAACTTCAGATTCTCACAACATCTTGTCATTTGTCTATACTTGGGAATATGAGTGTTTTCTCCTAAGTGAAATGGGGATAGAATCTATTAGTATCTGTAGCTTGTAGGGTTACTATTTAGCTTATATCAGAAAGTGTGTTGTGAATTGCTTTGCAAATTGAGTTTTCAGTATATGTTAAATCACTTTACTGTGGATATGGACTGCAAAGAAAGAAGGAGCTCCATTCCAAGTGAGTGATTACAGTACAGCAGGTAATTGTTTCCCTCAGCTTTACTGTGTTACATTGGGTGTGTCAAGGACTTGCTGTTGGTTCTGTAGTTGATGAGCTACTGTTCCCAATAATCATCAGATATCCATGAGAACACTGTGCCTCTGCTGACATAAGATCTTTCTCATTCTATTTCCTATGTTCTAATTATCATAATCTATTTATGGAATGAAAAAATATAATCTTTATTCATTACAATCAAACATGCCAGTCCCAGCCTCTTCACTGAGCTTTTCTCTTACACTAGGGTTGTAGCATATCTTCTTCCAGAGACGGGGTTGCTTTGTTAGAGTTATGGATTCCAAGTAGATTTTGATAGAAGTGACCAGAGAGAAAGAGAGTGATGTTTTATTTTCTTTCTTCCTATCTTCTAGAAGTTATTAAATCTCTTCTCACTTTCAAATTGAGAATGGAGATCATATTAATATTTACATGAATGACTATCCTTGATTTGTTTTCATTTATTCTAATTAAAGAAAGAATTATCTTCTGCCAATTGTTGGTGAATGATTGAATTTAATGTGTTGTGACTTGAGAATTTCCAGCTTTCCATTATCACTGTGGCATTTTACTTGGCTGTAAGGGCTTGCCTCATGGCAAATAGAACCCAAAATCATAATATTTTCTGAACATTTTAAACTAATAGATAGCTTGGATGTACCTGCCAAACCCATTCAAATACTTGGGAATTCAGAAAGAAAGGCAACTGGGGTGCTACTATTCTGCGTTGTAATCTTTCATATTCAGAAATAAGTTCCCAATTATTTTTCTAATTGTGCTAGGCTTTTGCATTTGCTTTCCATCTAAATATAAAACAGTTATATTTAGAAGACATACACAGATTAATCTTTTGAAGTAGATTAGAACATAATGACCTCAAAACATGGTGCCTTCAAGTACTAAATATTTTTAGCTAAAGGGAGAGCTGAGGAAGCAAAAAGGCTTTTATGACCTTTCTCTGTAATCCCTTTTATCCACAACATAGGTTATAGAAGCTCTAACTTCTTTCTCTAAAAGCAAGCTATAAAAGCGTAGGAGAGTCACCCCTTATTATCTGTCCCACTTTGTTCTGAGCCCTCTTGTGATATGTGCCTTGTTCAGTTCTTGGAAACCAAGGACCAAGTAAAGAAACAGTTGTCCCTATGTCTCCTTCTAATGATCTATGACCATTAGATCATTCTTCTAAGGTTACTGTTAATTTTAAATAGTAGAAGATTTAGAATCCTGGGCTAATGTTATTATTCAGACATCCGACTTAAGTTAGTATTGGTTAGAGGCAGCTAAAAGAAAAAGGGTTAATTTTGTCCTGTAGTTTGAAGGTACCATTTGTATGATGGCAAAAACGTGGCAATGAGAGCTGCTTCAGTGTGTATGACAGGAGTATGAGCAGTTGGCCACATTGTATTCCAATGTCAGTAAGATGAATTCTGGTGATTGGCTGATGTCTTCCTTATTCCTTTCTTGTTCTGCCTGGAGCTACAGTTCATAGCATGGTATCACCCACATACAGGATGAATATTCTGTCCTCAGTAAAACTACTCTAGAGACACTCTCACAGGAGGGTGGGTCTCCTCTGTAATACTAGATTCAATCAAGTTGAAAAATCAAAATTAACCATCATAAGACTTAAGTGTATAAAAGGTTTTCTGAGAATCTTAAGAGTTGTGTCATGTAAAGCTTTGATACACATACAGAATTTTCTCTTACATTTTTTACAAGTGTGTCAGTCATGAACATTATAGTGTATCATTTTATTTCTTCCACACATTTTTATTTTTATTAACTCTATTTGAGTGTTCTTAAATAGATTAATTTTAAGCAAACAAAATAAGTTTTAATAATGTTAGAATATACACATTGCTTATTTCATTTTACAAAATAATACATATGAGCTAAGCAATATTGGGACCTTGGGACACCCTGCCCTTGGCGGGGATGGGGAGATGTGGAAAAGAGAGAATGACCTGATGTGGTGGGAGGGGGAAGAGACCTTGAATAAGGATATACAAGGATAGAAAATGTGACTTCTTTATTCATAATAATAAAACATACATATGAATTAATTTAACTGGGCTTTTTAGTAACTTATTTTAAAATTCAACTAATATAGCAGATAGATTTCAGCTACTTAAGCAACTTTTTTACGTTTGATTATTCAAATAATTAAGATGCTATTTGTCAACTCTAGCTTGCCATCCCTTTTAATTATATAGATAATCAAACTAAGAGCTGCTAATTCTCTTTCCTAACTATTAATTGTTTGTAATTACCTACAGATTATACTGCATGAGTAATTAACGCTAAGAATTAGTTGATAAAAAAGGATTCATAGAAGGAAAACAGAATGAGCTTAGCATTAAAAAGGCTCTAAGGATCCAGGACCATAAGCCCATTTGGTTCTGCCATGTTCTAATAAGATGTATTGGTTTTTCTTTGAGGCATCCTGCACTGTCAGAGGCAGCTGCAAAGGCTGCTACTCCAAAGCATTTAGTTTCATGGTTGAGTGAAACTTTCTATATAAAGTTTGAATTGCCGTTGTCATTACCAATATCCAGATGAAGTGAACAAAACTATTGTGTGCAGTGTGGGGTGCTAGCTCAGATTTTTTCTTTAAGCTCTTTTCTCCCCTCATTCCTTCATTCTTGGTGACATTTTGAGGTATGTAGCTTGCAAGTTTTTTTGTGAATCATTTGAAGAATTAATTTTTTTTTAACTTGGAAAGGGGAACTTTATTGGAAGAACATCTTCTATAGGACTGCTCAACAACAAAGTTCATGAGAGAAAAGTTTTCCCTGATTCATTGTTTTTGTTGTTATTTTATTTTATTTTATTTATTTTATATATTTTCTTTTTAAAATATGAATAATGTCTCATTTTTATCCATGTATCCCCTTGTTCAAACTCCCTTCCCTTTTCCTCCACTCCCAGTTACTCCCAATTCTCCCCATCACCTTATCTCCTCCCAAGCAAGGGCAGGAGGTCCCAAGGTCCCAAGGTGGCTTAGTTCAGTAGAGCATGCACTCCAGACGGATCTGCTTTCCACATCCCAATATCAAGACTGAGTCAAGTGTTCCTCTACAGGGAATGGACTCCAAGGTGTTTCTGATCCCAGTCTGTTCAGTGGTTGTGATTTATAGCTTGGGTGTTCTTTGCTTTTTGTATAAAGTCCACTAATGAGTGAGTACAACCCTTACTTATCTTTGTGGGTTTGTGATACCTCACTCAGGAGGATATGCTACAAATCCATCCATTTGCCTGCAAATTTTAGGATATCATTTTTTTTTCTTACTGCTGAGTTGTACTCTATTGTGCAGATGTACCACAGTTTGTTAATCCTTTCTTCAGCTGATAGGCATGTAGGTTGTTTCCAGTTCTTGCTATTACAAATAATGCTGTTATGAACATAGTTGAATTAATGCATTTGGAATGCAATTGTGCATCTTTAGGGTATATGCCCAGTAGTGGTATTGCTGGATCCTTGGGGAGACTGATTCCCAGTTTTCTGAGGAACCACCATACTGCATTTCAGAGTGGCTGACCAAGCTTACACTCCATTCAACAATGGATGAGTGTTCCCCTTGCTCCACAACCTCTCCAGCACAGTCTGATATCTGTATCTTTTATTTTAGTCAATCTGACAGGTGTAAGGTAGTATCTCAAAGTTGTTTTGATTTGCATTTCTCTGATGGCTAAAGATGTTGAGCACTTTTTAAAGTGCTTTTCAGCCATTTGAAAGTTTTCTGCTGAGAATTCCCTTTTTAGTTCTGAACCCCATTTTTTGATTGGGTATTCAAGGTTTTGGGCTCTAGTTTTTTGAGTTTTCTATATATTTTAAAGATCAGTCCTGATCTTGTAGGGTTGATGAAAATCTTTTCCCATTCTATAGGCTGTCATTTTGTCTTATTGACTGTGTCCTTGGCTTTACAGAAGCTTCTCAGTTTCAGGAGGTCCCACTTATTGATTGTTGTTCTTAGTGTCTGTGCTACTGGTATTATATTTAGGAGGTGGTCACCTGTGACAGTGCATTGGAGGGTATTTCCCACACTCTTTTCTATCAAGCCCAGTGTGGCTGGGTTTAAATTGAGTTCTTTGATCAACTGGATTATGGTTTTGTGCAGAGTGACAGGTTTGAATCTATTTGCATTTTCTACACAATACCATCCAACAATGCTAACATCATGTGTTAAAGATACTATCTTTTTTCCATTGAATAGATTTGAGCCTCTTTGTCAAAGATCAGGTATTCACAGGTTTTTGGGTTAATGCTCAGATCCCCAATTCGATTCCTTTGATCCAGAATTCTGTTATTATGCCAGTACCAGGCTGCTTTTATTACTTTAGCTCTGAAGTTGGGGGTGGTGATGCCTCCTGAGGTTCTTTTGTTGAGCAAAATTGTTTGGCAATCCTGTCTCTTCTATTATTCCAAATGAAATTCAATATTATTCTTGCAAGTTCTGTAAAAAATTGTATTGGCATGTACCCAAACTTGTAGGACACAATGAAGGCAGTCTTGAGAGGAAAATTCATAGCACTAGATGCCTTTATAAAAAAACCTAGAGAAATCCAAAACTGGAGAACTAACAGAACAGCTGAATGACTTTGAACAATTAGAAGCAAACTCACCTACAAGGAGGAGACAGCAGGAAATAATCAAATTTCGAGCTGAAATGAATACAATTGAAACAAAAAGAACAATACAAAGAATCAATGAATTAAAGAGTTGGTTCTTTGAGAAAGTCAAAAAGATAAATAAACCCTTATCCAAACTAACTTAAAATCAGAGAAAGAGTATTCAAATCAACAAAATCAGAAACAAAAAGAGGACATAACAACAGACCCCCAGGAAATCCAGAGAATTATCACGTCATAGTTTGTAATCTATACTCCACAAAAATGGAAAACCTAGAAGAAATGGACAGTTTTTGGACAAGTGTCATTTACCAAAATTAAATCAAGATCAGATTAAATACCTAAACAGACATATATAACCCTAACAGAAATTGAAGCTGTCATTAAAAGCCACCCAAGTAAAGAAAGCTCAGGTTAATTTCGCTGAGTTAATCTTGTATGAAGGTGTTTATCAGCTGCAGAAATACCTGGTAGAATTTTGAGGATCATTTCTGTATACAATCATATCTTCTGCAAATAATAGTTTTACTTCTTTTCCAATTTGTATCCCCTTAACCTCCTTTCATTCTCTTATTGCTTTAGCTAAAACTTTGAGAACTATATTGAATAGATAAAGGGAGAGAGGACATCCTTGTCTAGTTCCTGATTTTAGTGGGATTGTTTTGAGTATTTCTCCATTTAGTTCTATGTTGGCAATTGGTTTCTTGTAAATTGCCTTTATTATATTTAGATATTTTCCCTGTATTCTTGATCTCTCCAGGAATTTTATCATAAAAGAGTGTTGGATTTTGTTAAAGGTTTTTTTCAGCATCTAAAAATATGATCATGTGAGTTTTTTTTCCTTCAGTTTGTTTATATAATGGATGACATTTATAGTTTTTTGTATGTTGAACCATTCCTTCATTCCTGGAATGAAGCCTACTTGATGGTTGTGGATGATGTATTTTATATGTGGTTGTTTACAGTTTTCCCAAATTTTGTTGAGAATTTTTGCATCATATTCATCAGGGAAATTGGTCTGTAATTCTCTTTCTTTGTTGCATCTTTGAGTGGCTTAGGTATTAGGGTAATTGTGGCCTCATACAAAGAATTTGGCAATATTCCTTCAGTTACTACTGTGTGAAAGTTTGAGGAGTATTGGTTCTTCTTTGAATGACTGGTAGAATTCTGCACTGAAACTATCTGGACCTGGGCTTTTTTTACTTGGGAGGCTTTTAATAACAGCTTCAATTTCCTTTGGGGTTATAGGTCTTTCTAGGTAAGTAATCTGATCTTCATTTAATTTTGGTAAATGGTTCCAGTCTAAAAAGCTGTCCATTTCTTCTAGGTTTTCTGTTTTTGTGGAGTATTGAATTTTTTTTAAGTATGACCTGATAATTCTCTGATTTCCTGGAGGTATTTTGTTATGTCCCCCTTTTCATTTCTGATTTTATTTATTTGAATACTTTCTTTCTGGTTTTGGTTTATTTGGATAATGATTTATCTATCTTTTTGACTTTCTTAAAGAACCAACTCTTTGATTCATTGATTCTTTGCATTGTTCTTTATGTTTCAATTGTACTTATTTTAGCTCTAAGTTTGATTATTTCCTATCATCTAACCCTTCTAGGTGAGTTTGCATCTATTTGTTCTAAGGTTTTCAGCTGTGCTGTTAATTCTCTAGTTCGAGAATTATCTAGGTTTTCTTATAGGCATCTAGTGCTCTGAATTTTCCTCTTAAGAATGCTTTCATTGTGTCCCACAATTTTGGGTATGTTGTGGATTCATTTTTCTTAAATTTTAAGAAGTCTTTGATTTCTTTCTTAGTTTCTTTTTTAGACCAGATGTGGTTCAGTTGAGTGAAGTTTAGTTTCCATGATTTGGTAGGCTTTCTTTGATTTCTGATGTTGTTGAACTCTAACTTTAGGCCATGGTGGTCTGATATGATACAAGTGATTATTTCCATTTTTTTGTATCTATTAATATTTGCTTTTTGAGCAATTATGTGGTCAGTTTTAGAGAAAGTTCCATGTGGTACTGAGAAATATGTATATTCCTTTGCATTTAGGTGGAAACTTCTGTAAACATCTATTTAATCCATTTGCATCATAAGCTGTATTAGACTTCTTATTTCTCTGTTGAGTCTTTGTCTGGTTTCCCTATCCCGTGGTGAAAGTGGGACATTGAAGTCTCCTACTATTAGGTTATGAGAATTGATGCGGGATTTGAACTTTAGTGTGTTTTTTTTTTTTTTTTTCATAGATGGGTGCCCTTATATTAAGGGCATAAATATTTAGGATTAAAATCTCATCTTGATCAATTTTTCCTGAAATGAATAAGTAATGTCCATCGTGGTCTCTTTTAATTGATTTTACTTTGAAGTCTACTTTGTTAGATATTAGAATGGCAACACCAGGTTGTTTCTTAGGGCCATATAATTGGAAAATCTTTTCCCAACCCTTAGTCTGAGTCTGTGTCTGCCTCTAAGGTTGAGGTGTGTTTCTTATTTGAAGCAGGAGGATGGCTTCTCTTTTGGTATTCATTGTGTCTTTATATGTGAGTTGATTCCATTGATATTAAGAGATATTAGTGACCACTGGTCGATATTTCCTGTTATTTTTAATGGCAGCTTTATGTGTTTACTTTTTCTGGGCTTTTCTTCTGTGGGATTATTGATGGCTTTTGGTTTCATGGGTATATCTGGAATCCTTAGTTTGGAGTTTTCCTTCTAATTCTTTCTGAAGGCCCAGGTTTATAGATAGGTATTATATGATTCTGACTTTGTCATAAAATATTTTTATTACTCCATCTGTGGTGATTGATAGTTTTGCTGGGTATAAGTCTAGGTTGGCAGCCATGCTTTTTTATTTCTGTATAACTTCTGACCAGGGCCTTCTTACTTTCATTGTTTCCATTGATTAGTCATTTGTTATTTTGATGGGTCTACCTTTATAGGTAAGTTGGCTCTTTTCTTTTGCAGTTCTTAAAGAGTTTTCTTTGTTCTGTATGTTTTGTGGTATGAATATTATGTAGTGAACAGACTTAATTTTGGGGTCAAATCTATTTAGTGTCCTGTAAGCTAATTGTATCGTTATAGGCATTTTCTATTTTAGGTTAGGAAAGTTTTCTTCCATGATTTTATTATATTAAATACATTATCTGTGCTTTTGAGCTAGTCTTCTTCTACTTCTTCTTCTTCTTCTTCTTCTTCTTCTTCTTCTTCTTCTTCTTCTTCTTCTTCTTCTTCTTCTTCTTCTGTTCCTATTATTCTCAGGTCTTTTCATGGTGTCCCAAATTTCCTGAACACTTTGTGTTATGGGTCTTCTGGTTTTAGTGTTTTTGGCTGATGTATCTATTTCCACTATTGAGTCTTCCACTCAAGAGATTCTCTCTTCTCTCTCTTAGATCCTGTTTTTTTGTGCTTTATCTGTAGTTCCAGCTCTTTTCTTCAGATTTTCTATGTCCAGCTTTGCTTTGCCTTGTGCTGTTTTTATTGTTTCTATTTCAATTTTTAGTTCCTGGGATGTTTCTTACATTTGGGGGGGGGGTTTCTTTTCTTGATTTTCTTTCATTCTTCTTTCCAATTTACTTCTATTTCTTTTTTTTTTTGTTTGGTTTTTTTTTTTTTTTTTTTGTTT
>PVIH01014059.1:0-55600 GCA_004025045.1 Sigmodon hispidus | reverse complement strand
GGGATGCTATGTCTCTGTCTCTTGCTGTAAATTGTTCTGGCCCAGACTTTCCAGGCCTGGACCTGAGGTTTAGTCTCAGTCTCAGCCTTGCTTTGCCTCAAAGTCTTCTTTTCATACAACCCAAATTCGTGCTGCTGCAGTCTCTGGTAGATTTACAGTGGCCAAATAATCAATGCCCAACTAATCGCAAAAAAAAAAACAAAAACAAAAACAAAACACAACAAAAAAAAAAACCAGAGAGGTTTCCTACTGAACACTCCTTACCTAACCTTACTTCAGCCACTCTGTTAGGCAGCTCGATAGTAGGTAGACAATATTTACATAGAGATTCTATAGCAGAGATTGTGAAACCAATCAAGCATTGTTTTTACCTATTTCTCTTCCAGCTCTACAGCCATAGTGAAACTGAAGAGCTTCCTGACTCCTAGCATAACCAATTGAAGGTTTCTCATTTGCCTCAGGTGAAGTACAAGAGAAGCCATGGCTTCCAGTCACCACCAGCTCAGCTGCAGCCCTTGTTGGAGAAAGAGTGTCAAGTGTTCAGGACTTAAATCAGTCAACCTGATGTTTCCCGAGTCTACATGTTGCAAATGACTGATGTGTAGGAACTCTTAAAGAGAATTCCACTCTGACTCTGAGAACAGATGGTGATTCAAACCACGCCAACCAAGGTGGTGTTCCTAGACCTAATGAGGAAAAGGAGCAGACAATTCTTAGAACTGATGGCTAACCTAGAAAGAAGGATAGAAGAGAGGATATTGGGGACCCACTGGGCATGGGGTCATAGAGGAAATGGAGATCACAGTAGGTCCTGTTCTACAGAGGGTTGAGATGGAGAGCATTAGAATTGAAGGAGCAGAAGCAGAGGTGAGAACATGTTGTCATAATATCTACCTCTCTGGCAGGGTGGGCTTTGTGTTTACAGAATTGCCTCCTTGAGCTGTGGCAGTTTTCTGGAATTATTTCTAGAAAACTTAACATTTATCTGGTGTTGCTTGCCAGTAATATTAGTTTATGAGACTGTGAGAGGAAAATTTCACTGAGTTGAGACTAGCCTGGGCTATAGAGTAAGCTTCAGTCCAAGCTACAGAGTGAGAGAGACTCCATGTCAAGTAACAATGTTCACATTTGCAGGCTCTATGCCTCCCAGTGGCCTGGTTTATGTCAACATTAAACTTCAAACACCATAGCCCCCCCATCCCAACCGCTGAAAAGTTTCCTTCTTTGTACTTGCAAAGTCATTACCCCTCCCTTTCCTGACTACTTTCTCATTTTTTTTTAAAAAAATTATAGTCAGAAAGTAGTGGCACATGTCTTTAGTACCAGGGCTTGGTAGTTAAGACCAAGTAGATGCTAAGATCTGAGGCCAGTCTGGTGTAAGGAGTGAGTTGCAGGAGAGCCAGAGTAACACTGAGAAACCTTGTCCCAGAAAAACAAATAATAAATCTATGGAAGATAAACAGAATGCCGTCCAGACTCATCAAAGTGTTTCGAGGACTAGGAAGAAGAGCACTTGCTGTTGCAGAGGACAAGGTTTAATGCTCAGCACCTATGTAGCTCAGTTTTCTATAATTAGGTTCCAAAGAATGCAATGCCCCCTTCTGGCATCTGTGGGTAATGCATAAACGTTACGCACAGATAAACTACAGAGAAAATAACCACATACATAACAAATAGATGTTTAAAAGCACCTTAATTCAATATAATCTCAATATTGGAATCATGTCGATCTGAGTCTTGGGTTTTAGATGACTGTTTAATGGTCTTCTCCATCTGCATCACTGCCAGCTGACCACAAGATGCCTGAGCAAGACATGAAAAAGGCTCAGCCCATATCCTCACTGTGCTTGAAAGCAGTTGTGTATTCAAAATATTTGCTATTACTTAACTCAAGTGAGAAAGCTTTTTGTTTTTGCAAAAAAACTTAAAGTGTCATAACAAACATATTGAACAATATATTTAACTGTGTACATGTAACTTGACTGGTTGGAGAGATAGCAAATTAAAATGAAGTTAAGATATTTTCTTTAATTTTCATAAAATCAAGCTATCTTCAGACTGCTAAATAGTTGAGAGTAACATTGATTTCTTGATTCTCCTTTTATTTTAATAAATTCGTTTTGTTTTTTGAGACAGGTTTTTTTCTGTTGTTCTGGCTGTTTCAGAAATCACTACGTAGACCATATTGTCCACAAAATTCAGAATCTCCCTGTCCTTGCTTCTGAGTCCTAAAGGCAGTAAGATGTGTACTACCATATCTGGCTTTGATTTGTTTTTATATGTATTTTAAATGTGTATGTGTACTTGCCTGCATGTATATATGCTCACTACTGTACCCAGTGTAAGAAGGGATCAGAAGGGAGCAGTATTTTCCTGGAACTGGAGTTACAGGCAGTTGAGAATTGACATATGAGAGCTGAGAATCAAACCCGAGTCCTCTGCTAGAGCAACAAGTGCTCTTAACTGCTGAGCCATATCTCTCTAGCTCTAGACCTCCTGTAACTCTGGTGCTTAGGATGGCAGGCGTATTCACTATTTGATGTCATATAGTATCTGAATGATGAGAAAAACTACCCAAGGAAGCTGAGTTAGCTTCCAGGATCCTCAGGAATCTCTTATATGGAATAGAAACCAGTGCTAATCTGTTTGGGTATGGGTGAGATTGAAGTGAGCCTGGCCACTGATACTTGGGAGATGACACTGTAAACAGTAGGGGGCGGTGTTGATTTGTGGATAAATAGAACATGGCGCAGAATGAGCAGTGGCTGTGGCCCTCTGTTTCTGAGTGGAGAGAGAAGGGTATTCTAAGAATTAACATAACCCAGAAAGATAAGCAGGGGATGTACTCAAACAAACAAACAAACAAACAAGAAAAAAGCAAAGCATGTCCAAGCTTTAAACCACAACCACTGAACAGCTTGGGATCAGAAACACCTTGGACTGACTCCTTGGATCCCACTCCCTCTAGAGGAACTCCTGACTCAGTCTTGAGGTTGTAGGGAGAAAACTGGATCTGCCAGGAGTGGTGGCTGAACTAAGCAATACTGGGACAGTGGGACCTTGGGACTCTCTGCTACCTGCCCAGGGAGGGGATGGGGAGTTGTGGAGAAGAGAGAATGACCTGATGTGGTGGGAGGGGGAAGGGACCTTGAATAAGGATATACAAGGATAGAAAGTGTGACCTCTTGGTCATAATAATAAAATAAAATAAAAAAGAAAAAGATTAACATAATAATATAGATGCATTTTCCTATATATCTATAGATGCTTCCCCAGGATCTTCCTCCCTGAAGATCCACCAAGATGAGCAGTAAAACCCTATGCACCCTAGAGGAACTGGCTGGGCAGAGCCCCCTGAAAGATGAGGCCTTGTACAATGTTGCTTTGGAGAACTTACCCGAAGTACTCTAACCACAACTGTTTAAACTAGCCTAGGACTATAACTCTGTTAAGGTCCTGAGGGCAATGGTGTTTTCCTGATCCTTCCTCCAACTCTCCTTGGGAGCTCTGAAGAGAACAACCTAGGTGGAGACCCAAGTACAATTTGTCCTATAGGATATTGATAAGCTGCTTATCCTTAAGTTTCAGTTACCTTTCGAGGGAGACCCAGAGCAGAGATGACATGATTCAAAATGGGTAAGAAGTGACCAAGAATGGAGCAAAGGTTTTTGATGGCATGAAGCCTAGAGTGTTTGTCATTGCTGAGCTATCTGGGGAAAAGCTGTGGAGTGTGCACAACTCATGGTGAATACCTCAGTGATTGAAGGACTGGCCCTGCTTCCCTTGGGTACCAAAAGTGGGGCAGTGATATACTGAGGGCCATGGACAAAAGCTAGAGAAAGAATCAGACCAACTTCAGGACTGGAATAAAAACACAGGCAAGTATTTTGTCCTGCCTAGCCGCTGAGGCTCTTTTGTGTTTTACCCACAGGGAATATCATATGGAAGTGCTAAATTTATGGTCTGTGGGTCAGAACAATTTGGATATGTGGCCTTTGTCCGGGGATGCCCAGAGATCTCAAGTGAGGCATGAGCAATGTAGGTGTGGTGATATATACTTGATATAACTAGTCTGGAATATCAGAGGCCAGAGTCATGTTTTCCATTTTTTTGTTGTTGTTGGTTTGTTTGTTTTAAAGACAGAGTTTTTTTTCTGTATAACAGTCCTGTGTGTCTTGTTTGAAGATTATCTATCTAATTTAAGTATATCTTTGTACATGTAAAAATACCTAAGTAACATGACTGTAAATCTGATTATCATTGATGATTAAGTATTAATCTGTATTCCTTAATTATACATTATAGTTTTAATTGAGTTATATAAACATAATAACTTAAACAAGAGTAAAAAATGTACATAGAATATAACAAAATTAATCTTAAATTTGTGTTAATAACCCAAAATCTACATCACACATCAACTTGGGAGTCAGATATAAGAGAATCTTTGTGAGTTAGAGGCAAATCTGTTCTACAAAGCAAGTTTTAGAACACCCAGGACTGTAACACAGAGAAACCTTGTTTCAAAAAAACCAACCTAACCATGAAGCTGGACAGAGGGCTGTCTTCGATTACTCCAGACTAATTTTACTACATATATTTATCACCATAACTAGGTCATTCTCAGGCAAAAGTGAGGCAGCCCTTGAAGGTGGCACTGAACTTGATTCCTTTATACAAGTTCTCATGTTTGTTGTATCTCTTCATAGCAATAAGCACCCTATCTAAAATACAGGCTGAGTGGTTTACATCTGTCACCATAGCACTTGACAATAGAGGATGGAGTGGTGAAGTTCAAAACTATCCTCAGCCACAAGTAAACTTCATGACAATTCTGTGATCCAGGAGACCTTATCTCAATGAAACACAAACTCATAAAACCCCTGGTTCAAATTGAGGTACTCAGGATGTGGATTCATGCACCAAGTTAATGGTGTGCTCCTTTAAACTCAGCATTGAAGAGGAAGAGTTGGGAAACATGTCTGTGTTTCAGGCTTGAGAACAGGTATATTTTCCATGGAGTGAATCCATCTTATACCTCAGTTTTAATTTAACTTCATAACTTATTATTAATAAATCTCTATACAAAATTTAGTAAGACATGGCACATAGCTTTGATCCCAACACTCTGTAGGCATAAACAAACATGGCACATGACTTTGATCCCAGCACTCTGTAGGCATAAACAGAAGCTTGGTGAGGTCAAAGTTGTTTGTCTTCTGGACCCTTACTGAAAAACCAAGAAAGGGTTTTTAAAATGTAAAGTTATTTTTAGGACAAGCTAGGCAGAATAGAGAAACTTCTGACTATATTTCTCTGTGTAGCCTGGTTGTCCTGGAACTCTCTTCATATTCCAGGTTGTCCTCTAACTTAGAGATCTTTGCCTCTGCTTCTGAAGTGCTGACATTAAAGGCATGTAAGGCCTGTTCTCAATTTTCCTATATATTTTGCTTTATGAAGAGCTTTAAATTAAATTACATGGGTTTTGTGTAAGATGTTGCTACTTTTATTAGTTAGGTTGGTACAGAGTTTCTAATGAGAAAGAATATGTAATATTGCATTAAACTAGACTGATAGTTCTTACACATAGATGTTAGAAGGCAAGTTTTATAAAATATGCATAAGGCTGTAAACAACAAATAAAAATATATATACTTAAAAATACACAAACAAGCCAAATAACCATAATCATGTGAGATGAGACCTAAACTATGTTTACAATGCAGTGGTAGCACACAACTTTAATTCCATCACTGCAGACTAAGAAGCAGAAAGATCTCAGTGAGTCTGAGGGAGCCTGTTCTACATAGAGAATGTAAGGCCAGCTGTGGCTACACAATGAGACTGTCTCAAAAACCATACCAAAGAAAACATTTTCATTCACAATCAATCTAATGTCTTCAATATGTTCCCCTGCAGACACACAATTCACAGTTTCCTGTGTGTTCATGTGTCTATCTCTGTACATGATGGACTGGCACAAAGAAAGGAAACTACTCCCTGGATAGGAGGGCTGGTCAAAAGATGCTGAACCTGGCAGAGCAGACATTACTCAGGGCTTCAGGACTTTCAGGTTCTTTTCTCTGAAGTAGTAACATTCTCTTTTCTCACATGTTTTCTCCAATCTCTACCTCAAAACCAATAACTACCATCTATTGGATGCTTGAGTACCAATTAATAATATATCAATTTTTATTAATATCTAGATCAACAGAGTTCCCTTTGTGAAAACTCAAAAACAAGCTTCAATGTCACTAGCTTATTCATTGAAATCTTCCCCAACAGTTTTATCTCACTTATTTAGTTTCTATTTCTGTACTTAGTTTTGCATTAATTTGGTGTCTGTATAGATGACAAACCCCAGGAGTTTCAGAAGAGACTCTAGCTTCTAAGACTCTACAAATCCTTATTGCCTTCTCTAAAATTTAATTATTCTTGCTTGCCTGCTTAATTTTGTGTGTATAATTTTGTGAGAAAGCAGGCTATCAAGATTCCAATGCAAGCAGTTAACCAGGCAATGTAGCTAAAGGTGACCTTGAACTATAGGATCCTGCTGACTTGCCCTCCCAAGGAAAGGAATTGCAGGTATTTGTCTCCATGACTCATTTTTGTCCAATTACCCAAGAGTTTTCAGACCCTACACACCCTATCGTAAAAGTGGCTTCCAGTTGCGACCAGATTCCTGAATCTCCACTCAGTTCATCCTCCAGAGATCTTAAAAATTGAGTAATTGTTTCAACTGTGTCATCCAGAGATGAATTAGAAATTGGGTTAAGGCAGGAGCACATGTGTCCCACCCCATGAGCATTGACTGGGGATTCCTGACACTTGGGCCAGTACCATAGGTTGGGAGGAGAAAGACCTGACTGGGCTACAATAAACTATTTTGAAAGATAATACTTTGTTTTATCGATTAGACTGGAGAGCAAGTTTTATCAGGTGAGGGAGAGGCTCAATATCCCAAATCCAAGCCCTCAGCCTAAGTTGAACCTGGATGAGATAAAACAGATGTGGACGAGGTCATGTTTCCCTCTGAAGGGAATGTCCTCATGGCCATGTTCCCTCTTGAGTCACTCTGTTATTCCTGAAGAACCCTGGTAGCACATGAAGTTGATGTTCCAGGTGAGAGCCTGACATGAAGACCCTGGTTAGACTGTCATTGTCTCTGTAGACGTGAATTAGCCCCAAAAGGCCTAAGACTATATACTCACTGCATATGAGATCCACTAGTGTTTTAGGAATTTAGCAGAGTCACTGTATTTGGAATAGACATTACAATGAGCAGCTATTTTCCAAAAGTACTTTGACCTTGAAGAATCCTTGTATGGATAACACTGATTGTTTTGCTAAGGGTGTGGCAGCAATCCCAGGACTTGGGTCACAAAGACTCTCAGGCACACCTGAGTCTCTTACATTAGTGTGTTTTGTAAATGACTAGAGTCATGAATCTCTCACATTAGTATGTATTGTAAATGATACATAATAAAAGACTAGAGCCATGAGGGCACCTGATGCTCTGCTCTAGTAAGACATGCAAATGAGACTAGGAAACTTGCTGTACCACAGGTAACAATTAATATATATGCCTTTGTGTGGCTGTTCCAGGTTCAGGAGTCCACCATAGAAGCTGAAACTTCTTGCTGCCAATTTAGACTTTTAAATTTTATCTTGAAGTGAACTAATTCTTTAGCTAATGTGTGTAATGCAAGGTACACTCTTAGACACAGGATTTCCTGAGAAGTGCTTGGTTGTGCAAACTGATCTTATTATGTAAAATATAAAACTACTTGGGCAGTGTCAAAATACGTAACATAGTAGAGTGCATGTCTGTCTGTGCTATTTGGCCTGAGGCTTTTTTGTAGAAAATAACATGTAGCACTTTTTAATAAGTATTTATTGGAAGAGGATTGTGTCTGAGACTCTGCTGGCAGTCTCTTATATTCATGCTTTCCAAGACTTAATTTTAATTAAATTTTAGCCCTGTCAGTGTCTGGGTATAACACCCGAGTACAGGTTCCCAAGGAGGGCAGAATTTATGAATACCCTAGAGCTGGAGATAATTTATTAACTCACCTGACCTAGGTTCTAAAATCTCAACTCATGTCCTAACACTCCAGGCATAGTATGTCTACATACTTAAAGTATGTTTCATTTTTTTTTAACAAGTTCATACAGTGACTGTGGAGGTCATAAAGTATTAGATCCCTTCAAAGTGAAGTTATAGAGGGATGTGAGCTAGCCACCACTAAGTTACTGGAAACCTAGGTGCTTTTGAACTTCTCACCTGTCTATCTTTCACTCTGCTATTGAAGAAATATTCACTTGCAATATATCACAAAGGACTAATTATGGAGGGGTAAATAAACACAATAGAAATTGAACCCTGGGGCTGGAGAGATGGCATTAACTGTTCTTCTGGAGGACCTGAGTTCAATTCCCAGCATCCACATGGCAGCTAACAGCTGTCTATAATTCCAAGATTTGACACCCTTATACATGACACCACAGTTATACATGCAGGCAAAACACCAATTCACATAAAATAAAAATAAATATTTTTTAAAAGAAATTGAACCTTAAGACAATTCTTGGAGAATAGGGTTGTCCCACACCAGGCTGCTGATCTGCTCCCTGAGATTGCACAAACAGGAAGGATGATCAAGATCCCCAGGATCTCAATTGGTTCTCCTGAAAAGTAGGAGCTATGCATCTAAGCTTGCCTGAATCTCACTATACTCTTTTGCTGACATTTCTGCTTTTGTTCAGAACAGATGACCCTGAAAACACAAATACAAGTGACACTATACAGATAGAGCAGGATATATTTAGGAATATTTTATATATGTATATATATTCACATATGCATGTAATACCAAATTAAAAAAAAATCATGATTTTGAATAGCAACGAGAGATACATGGCAAAAATTTTAAGAATAAGTGAGCTATGTAATTTGTTAGAACTTAAAAAGAAAAATATACATACATAATTAGTAAAAGATCTTCTCAGTTGTTTTAAGGAATTCAGCATTCATTCAAACAATATTTGATCATGAAAACATTACAGTTTATCACTGTACAATTATCAATACAGTAAAAACTGGCAATCCTTTAGGACAGGGCTGCTACACTGGTCCATCTCCTGGAGGTCATTATGTACAGGTGACCAGCCAGGGTGGTATACTCCACATTCAGGTGGCCTATAAGCTAAGACAGTGATCCCTGTCAGTGACCCCATTAATCTGTATATGAAGGAAGGATGATGAGGAGTCCAAGGCCAGCCTGGGCTACATTAAAAAAAGAATGGAGAAGAGCAATACTTATCCCAATTTATTTGCTTTGTCATCTTTTGTTCTTCAGCCATCTTTGATGTCCCCACAGCTCCTCCCAGCCTGAGTACCCTGAATTGCCAACCACGTGTTCTAAACCCTCAGCATGACATACCTCTATCTACTTATTTCTTAATACCCAAAGGAATATCCTTTTATGGCTGGCAATCACAAAGTGTTGTCTCGAGTTTATAGAAATAGCGCTCACCACAGTCATAACAGGCATTGCTACCAAAGCAGACTGATTTGCAGTCCTTTACAGGCATGACTGTGTTCTTGAGCTCAGCACAACGTTGAGAAAATTCCTCTACATTGATATAACCAAAGCGATTATAGACCTCTTTGGGAGCAGGGTATAGTTCCTTGGTAAGCTGGCTCAGATGGGCAGTGTGGTACAGAAGGACTTCCAGGACATTAGTGGAGAAGTCATTGTCCAAGAAATTAATGCGATTGAGCTGGGAGCATTGGATCAAAGCAGGGAGAAGGACCCTGAGATCAGAGTCCTCCATACTACAATCTTCTAATTCCAGGATCTGCAGAGTGTTTGCAACTCTCTCTAAGAAAAATTTGAGAGGCATAAAATTCAAATTACTTAAATTGACAGCTCTCAAGTAAAGATGTTTCAGCTGACAGTGACTCCACTGGGCAAAGGAATCCAAGTCTGACTGTGAGAACTTGCAGAGAGAGATGGACAAGGACTCCAAAGAGGTCTTCAGGTACCTATGGAGAGATTAAAATTTACTTTGAAATGTAGTGATGAGCTTAGTCCTAGAGGTAGACAGGACTACATAGCCAGGATCAGTGTGGCCATAGGATGGCAGTGAGCATACAGTATAGCCCTTTGGAGTCTTCTTTCTCAAAACTGTACTCTCACCTTAGGGTGTCACCTTCATAGTGGGACTGCCTCACTCCACAGCTCCCTTTCCTAGCATTCAGTGACAAGCAGAGACCCAGAGTTGCTATGGAGACCATTAGACTAGAGGACCCACAGGAAGGAGACAGATAGGACTCACATGTCCATAGCATGGTGAATCCTGAAGAATCAATGACTTTCTCTCTGTCTGAACTGTTCACTACTCACCTCTGACTCTGAACCTCAACCTTCTCATTTCCTTTCCACTTAATAAGGTGCTGGTCAATAGCATCTAACATTGTTTGGGAGTTGGGAATAAGCTAGGTTGTGTTCTTCCAAATCTAAACACAGGGATCACCTGGGCAACTGAAAGTCTGTGTCCTCCCTATGCAGTACCTTCTTTTGCTTGTTCTGAACTAATTCAGACAAAATTGCTATGGAGGACAGACAATAGAACACACTCTACCTAAATCAAACCTTTAATGCTGGGCTTCTACCATGACAGCTCTCTTGATACAATCCATCCCACTTCATTGCTCACTCAGCTTTGTGAGTGGTCATGATGGCCCTCAAATCAGTTTACATATTTATTGCAAAATACAGAGGTGTGCAGTTAAAAGGTGTCACCATTCTCTAATGTAAAATAGGAACCTTTGCTCTGGTAGCAGAAACTGTTCTTCATCTTTTCTTACCTAAGCAACTGTTTCATGTGGTCATCGAGGAAATAGACATCATGTATGTTGAGATGCTTGAGATGCTTGAGATTGGAGAACAGAGGAAGAATCTTGGGTACATATGTCTCCTCCCTGTCAGTGATAGTTCTGCCTTGGAAGACACGTGACAGTATGATTTTCTGAAGATTACTCATCTTGCTGATGAAAGGTACCAAATTTGCCAGTACGGAGAGATTAGACACTGTATTTAGTTCCAACTCCTGGACAAACTCTAGCTTTAATATTTTTATGACCTGCCTGATCTTGTAGAATGGTAATGACCCAATAGTGAGCTTCACACAATGCAGCTGCAGGGAATTCCTTCTCTTCTCTGCCCACTCCAACAACTGTGTTTGGGGTTCATGCTGGGGGAGCTGAATTTCAATGACAACCTTCAAAAGTCGCCTCTGTGTGTATCTGGAAAGACCCTTCACTGCCTGGTTCTCAGGTAAGATTTCTGCTGAGCGGTGTCCACTCTCAGTTCCAGTTGGTACATCATACAAATCATGGTGCACACTCCTCAAGTCAACCACTTTAAGTCTCTTCCCTCTGTGAATAAATAAAAGAGAAGGGTCAGGTATGTTGAGAGCCAAAACTTTTTTCTAAATCTTTTGCTGAATCTTTTTCCTGTTCTGCTCTGTCTTCTTCAAGTTCATGGTTTTCAGTACTGTTTCAATACAGAGCATCAAAATTGCCAAGCAGGAACTCTGCCTGAAATGTATCTGGTTTTCTTGCACTCAATAGCTCTTGACTTCTACCAGTTCCTATTTTTTGTTATGTGGTAGAGAACCAGGGACAGAGTCATTCTCCTATGACAACATCTGAACCAATAAGTATCTCATATTTAATTGATATTTGCTACAAGGATTCTATAGACTTCCAGGTGTCTGAGGCACTCCAATATACCATACAAAGCTTCAGAACCAACCCTAAGGCTATATTCCCTGAATCTAGATATTCTTCAATATCCCAGCACATATCATTTGGCACCATATGATTATTGCTTACCTGGGGCGAAACCTCCTTTGGAGCCACATGTCTACTCCATCCAGGATAGCTTGGTAGGTCTCCAAGCTGGGATTTTTCATCAGCAACCCAGCAGGAAGGCAATGGTAGGGCCAGTCTGCCACTAGGGCTTTAATAATCTTTGCTCTTCTCTGAGTGCAGGCCTCCTTGAATAGTGGTGGAAAGAATGTCATTGGCATGGTCTGCATAGCAGAGATGGCCAAGGATTCATTCTTCACCAGGCTTTGTAATGCCAGCTGCTGGAGTGTGGGTAAGGCCTGGAAACTCATTCTTAGGAAACTTAGGGAGATAATCCTGGGGAAGTATTTAGGAGAAAATACATGTTCAGAGTCTTGCTTATGAAACTCTCCCTCTCACTGTGAGCATCTGTCACCATTCCAACCTTGGAGAGTTGAGTTTACTCCTAACCATTACTATGTGGTGGTCTCAAAGGCAATCTCTGCAACACTGGCTACATGTGGACCCTCTCGCAGTCACTCACATTCACCATTGTCCCATCCAGTTCCAACATTTGCTACTCTGAAGCCAATGCACCCTTGGAAAGGTGAATCTAGGAGGAAAAATCTGAGTTTCATCTCTTATGGGAAAAAGGATACCACACATTTTTCAGTGTTTATGCCCAATTTACTTATAATCTGCTTTCAACAAAGTGATCATTCCTGGCTAAAACTGAGAAGAATTTTGCAATTTCTAACAATTGGGGGGGGCTAGCCATGACTTACAACATGGGATATCTTTCTAGTAGCTTATTTGATTTTTTTGAGACTGGGTCTTACTATATATATAGCTCAGATCTGGCTATGTAGTCCAGGCTGAACTCCATTAAACTGAAGATTCTAGAATTGAACACTAGCCAATCTGATGTGACCTTATTGCTCAGCATGTTGTCATTCAAACATTTGCCTTTCAAATACTGCATAAGGTCAGTCTAGTTGGTAAAACCTTCAAATTTCATCATTTCAGAGGCAGAGTCAGAAGGATTCCATGCAGGCTAGTCTATACTTTGAGGCCATGCTAGTAGTATTAGAAGTTTTCAAATAAAACCAAATTCAGCAAGAATGATATGAATTGATGAGTCCCTTTACTTTGGACTGAGGTGGTTTGATACTTGGGTTTGGTCCAGGTCCTAGCTCATACTTGACAAGATCTTTACCACTGAGTTGCATTCAACTCGAATCATTTTTTAAATAAAGGAATAGAGTCATTTTACATATCCCAGGCTATCCTAGAACAAGGAATAGGCTTCCCTCATTATCTCTAGTGAAAGGATTCTAGTATTAGTCAAGCAGTGTATCTGGTTACTTTTTGTCAGTTTGAGGAGTGAACTTGTAAAATTGACAAGGCTGAAGCAAGTGCATCCCAACATGCACTGTCTGAAAAAAAAATCATTGTGTCTTCTGGCCCCACTAATCACAATCATTTCCAGGCTTGTTTTTAAGAAACTGTTAAAAATTTTTGATTTGCCATGTAGAGGTGGCACATGCTTTTGATTAATATCAATACTTGAGAGGCAGAGGCAGAACAGTATGGTTTACAAAGTGAGCTCTAGGATAGCCAGGGTTACAGAGATACTCTGTCGGGAAAACAAAATTAGAATTTGTATTTAAGCACAAAACAGCAACTTATGAAGTATAAATCATGGGATTGCAAACATCAAATAAGAATGAGACCATAAATAAATCAGCATTACAGAGATGGAGGGACAGAGCCTGAAGACCAAAAGTACAAGACAATCTTAGGCTCTGTGGAATCTTGTCTCAAAAATCCTCAAAGAAGTGAACAACCTGAAACTTATCAAAGTTAGTCTATCAATGATTACTCATTAAAACATAACTTATTGGTTCTCATAGTGGTATGGCCTTTTATCCCAGCATTTAGGAAGAAAGGATTACAAAATGAGTTCCAATACAGTCATGGCAAAACAAAGAAATCTCATCTTGAAGATCAATGAATCAAACAAAGAATTTCAGCCTGCCTCATGAAGGACATTTATTTTAATTAAAAAAAAGTGTATAATTATTGAGACTACATGTATAAATGTGCACTATTTGCATGAAGTCTCAGGTCAGCAGAGGCGTTTAGATTAGATGTCTTCCAAGTGTATCATCTGTGATGTGGGTGTTAGGATTAGAACTTGGGATTTCCAGAACAACCACTGTGGTGTCTCACCTGCTAGGCCATCTCTATAGCCCCTGGAGAGAATTATAAAGCCAGTTTCTTAAGATGTAACTATTTACTTAGAGAGCTTACCTAGAATGCAAGAGGCTCTGGGTTTTATTTCCAGCACTGTATTAATCTGAAAGAGACCTACAATGCCAAAAGTGAGTAGTCATAATTAAAAGATCATACATTCAAACCAGCCTAGATCATGAGATTATTGACTAAATATTAAATTTTCAGAGCTAGATATGAAGAACTAAATTTGTGACTTCTTGTGATATGCAATGAGAAAGACTGCTAGTGCAAATTCAGCTTCAGTTAGAGAATTCCTAACCTAATGAGATTTCATTCCAAATAAAAGCTCTAAGAGAAACAATTAATTCAATTTGTGAGTGTGTGTGTGTGTGTGTGTGTGTGTGTGTGTGTGTGTGTGTGTAATAGGGTTTCTTTGTATCTTTGCCTAAATTGGAAATCCTGGGAATTCAACTGCCTTTGCCTCAAACGTACTGCAATAAATGGTTTGTGCTACCACCACCAGCTATAAGCACATTCAATTTCATGGTCATAATTGGGAAGTAGAGGCAGGAAGACAGTTAAAGGTCATCCTTTGTTTCACAAAATTCCTTTGGCCAATATGTACTACATTGTCTTCCTTTCTCCAAAAATTAAGAGTAATTTTAAAATACATTTATGGTTTTGATCTCCATACTCAGGAGTATCAAGACAGTAAATTCATGCAGGTATGGATCTAAGAAGTACTAAAGAACTAAAGTATTTTAAGAAGCAAAGAACCAAGATTCTGAGTATCTCCCAACAGGAATCCCAGATTTTGGTAAATGCAGAAAAAAGTCTAGGGATTCAAAAGTTCAAAGTTTACATACAGAGTCACCAAACACAAGGTAATTATTTGATATGAATAAGAACATGGTGGAGCAAGCAGGTCATTCCAGTACTTAGAAAGATCTTCATTTCCAACCCAGTGCAGCGACCTGGCCAGGCTAGGAAGACTCTGCAGAGCAGTGAGGCCTTGTCTAAAAACACATGAATTTAATTAAACAAGGAAATACAGAGGATATTGCAGAAGAAAGCAGACCTGGGTTTTTAAGCTCAATGTTTTCAATCTGTCTATGTAAAGAGAGATTCTAGAATGCCCAGTTCTGTCTGTCTAAAATGTCTCTGAACCAGTTGGGGTACCCTGAGGAGGTGAAGGACTTACCTGATCTTGGCAGTGGTGACAGGCTTCATTTCAGAGCTCTGAATGTCTCCTCTGCCTTCAAGGACTCTCTTACAAGAATTTTTTCTCTGACCCCTGAGCAGCTGCACCACCACCAAAAGCTGCCTTCTCATTGGATGATTTTGCTCCACCCCTTTAATCTTATAGAGTTTCTTTCTCAATAAAGATTGAACCAAAGTTCCATGGGGGAGGAAGAAACAAAGACAGTTCTGAGCCTAGGATGAGTATCAGGAGTCCATGCAGGAATTCACTTCAACACTGAGCTCACATACTTTTATAGAAGTTATTTTCCTTATTTCTGCACTTGCTTACAATTTATTTCTGTGAGACTCCTTGTATATAATCTTGTTTTAGACTCAGCAATCCTTCTGCCTCACCCTTCTTTCAGCCATCTAAATATTGTTTATATGTCCCCACATTGTTCTGAGTATGAGTCAGATCAAGCTTATATGTGCCTGATAGTAGGTAAAAACATAAGAAAAAGTTGAAATTATTAAGTGAATGAAGCCTGTGAGTTTTTTCTGGCATTCTTAGGTAGGCTGGTTTCTTATCAGTCCTCTACTGTGGCAGCTCTGAGAAGAAGACTGTGGTGAGAGGCTGGAGAAGGACAGTTCTTTGTCTACACAACAAGCTTGAGGACAGCCTGAGCTCATGGTCATTATTTTCTCTAAACTTAAGGAAAAATAAACCAGAAGGAATGAAGGTGACTTTGAGAGAAGTAGCCCTGAGTTCCCCAAAGACTGAGGGTGATGGGTAGATAAAGCCTCAAACCACAACCACAGCCTGACTGAGAAGGGGAAATTAGGACTGGGTGGTGAGCTGGGTGTGGAGGCCACACCTTTAATCCCAGCATTCAGGAGGCAGAAGTAGGGTTCCTGTTTTGAGGAAGCCAGATCTACTTTACAGGGAATTCTGACAACCCAGAGCTTTACAGTGAGACTCTTTCTCAAAATGTGAAAAACAAACCCATACCAAGGGAGCTGGGCAGCTAGTGAAAGGGAACAATTGGCAATGGTGCTTGGTGTTAGCCTAAGTTCTGTTACAGGAGCTTCTATAATTGAAAGAGAAAGTCTTCTGGGTTGTCATCCTATCTCAACACATATCCTGTCAAGAATCTCCCAAAAGGGAATTAAATGAAAAAAATCATAAAAAATATGGGAGCAGGGCAGAGGGTGGCATAAGCCTATGATAGAATTAAAGAGGTTGAAGAACCACCATGGGATTGAGTACAGCCTAAAGTCCAGAATGAAACTGTATCTCACCTAACCAATGGACAACAGTGGAGGTTGGTGCTCAATGTACAGAGTATCTTTACATCCAGTCAGAAACTCAATGATGTTGTCAATGTACAGAGTCCATGCCATATTAGGTGAGATCCTCACCTACCTCACCCCATTCATCAAGTACTCACACATACCTAAACACACACAATAACAAATAGAATAAAGTAACTTTTAAAAGCCCCAAAGTGAAGAGAGAAGTATTATTACTGCATGGGTTTTTTTTTTCTATCCTGGATGTTTTGCTTTTATATAACATTTGATATTGATTTTCAAAAACAATAAAAAACAATAAGAATAGGCATGAAAAGCTCCAAAGTACAGTTGTACATGCTCTTTTGTTTTTATGCTGGCTCCCATAAACCACAACTTATTGTGGAAGACAGTTGAAACTATACAGTTTTACAGCTGAAATATGGTAAATCTCACAATAAGGACCCTTTCAGGCACAATCTCATTCTAGTGAGCTCTTAATTTGACATTTGACATAATTATGTTACATCAACACTGAGAGAGCCAAATAAGAGCCATAAGGATATGCTATGAACACTAGACACTCTTTTAAAATATATCCTTAATTACTTAAAATGCATCATAGTTGAGACTCAATGCATACATCTATCTAAAAGGCTAAAGGATCAGAAAGTTTTGTATGAGCCTGTGTCTCCTAGATATATACATGGCTGCCTAAAGATAAGCTGTGTCAAAACAATAGACATGCCAAAGTAGTCATAGGAATAGCCAGAAAGTCTCAACCCTACACAAAGCACTAAGGAATACTAAGAATAAAAATTAGTCTTCCCTAGCCAAGGACATACCAATTAATTATTCAATACATAATGATCAGCCCTAAAAACATACATTTAAGTAATATGATGGCAGAGTATTTTGGAATATGTATACACATGTACATATAAGCCTGTAACAATTGTTAATAAAAAAGCCATGAATTTAAAATATTGTAAGGAGGGAAATATCAGAGCTTTCCACAAAAAAAGCAGCACTTTTTTTTTGTTATGAAGTATCATGGCTTGTTAAATTTGTATTATAAAAATCCTTAACTTTTCTGTTGAAAAGTTACTTCCACATATGCCTGAGTATCACATGTGTGTGCCAGAAGATTCCAGAACACAGGATCAGATACCCCTGAAACTGAATGAAATCACACATTTGTGAGTCACCATGATGGTGCTGGTGTTGAACCTGGGTACACTGAATCATACAGCTTTCTTTCCAGAGCTCTCCTTTTCCTGATGAGAGCATTTCTCTGGGATTTCCTGGGCTGATCTCCAGCTTGCAAGGAGAAACTTGAGCTTCTGATTTTCCTGTTTAGGGTCCTGAGTGCTGGGATTTTACCATCACACCCAGTCCATACAGAGTTTTCTGCCGCAAATCAGAACCAAGGCTTCTTGAATGTTAGGCAAGTAGCTTAAGAGAACTACAAACATTTCAAAATTTTTGTTCTGTTTGCTTCATGAGGTATAATCTCATGTATTTAGGCTATTTTCCAAATCCTTACTTATTATGCAGCTGAAGCTGGCCTGGAACTCTTGACCCTCATGCTTTTTTAGTTTTCAAATGCTGGTGTTACAGGCTATGGCCACCATAAATAAACCCCAATTTATCTTAATCAAGGAAAGATACCTGGGAAAACCAGAAGATCCTGTTATTACCACATCTTTCAAGCATTTTCTCTTTGATAGTTAGTATCACACTTGTAAGAAGAAAACCCTGGAGCTGCAGAGATCTCTCACTTCAACTATGAGGTAGAGGCAGGAGAATCTCTTGAGTTCCAAGTCAGCCTAGTCTATACACAATGAATGCCTCTCAAATAACAGTACATCACAAGCAGAAAATTATGGTGTCTAAACAAAAAGCAGGAAAAACTTCAGTGCATCAACTGACCTTTTGGAAATCTAACCCAGGCTCCCCAAGATGGCTCAGCTCAGAAAGTGATGGTAAGTGCTGCTCCACTACAACAAGCCCTAAGTTGGATTTCTGAAGTCTATCAGAAAAGGATCCTGGCAGCTTTCTTCTGAACATTGAATCAGCACAGTGTCATTTCCCCCCTCAACAATTAATTGTAATAATTTTTAAAGATTTTTTTCCCCAACTTCAGGAGAACAGAGAGGCAGCACTTGGCAAAGACTGGTCTTCATGACTTCTGCCTGGCATAAGAACATGAGTATCGGGGGCTGGAGAGATGGCTCAGCGGTTAAGAGCACCGTCTGCTCTTCCAGAGGATGCGGGTTCGATTCCCAGCACCCACATGGCAGCTAACAACTGTCTGTAGTTCCAGTTCCAGGCAAAACACCAAGGCAAATAAGTAAATAAATAATAAAGTTTAAAAAAAAAAAAAAAAAAAAGAACATGAGTATCATTTCAGGAGCCAGGAGGAAGGGCCAGCAGTATCAGAATTAAGGTCATCCTTGTTCTTCTAGTAAGTATAACACTGGCCTGGACAATGTCCACTAGGAATGGAGGGATGGAATAAAGGCAGGGATAGGGTGGAGCAGGGAAGGCATTTACATTAAGGCTTCTTGGGAGAGAATTCAAAAAATTCAGTTAAAATTTGAGAATGTTTGCTTCCACAATATAGGTTGTGGGAATCAAGCTCAGGGCTCATGCTTTGCAGCAGGAGCCTTTACTTACTAAGACATCTTTTGACCTATTTGGTGTGTTTTCATTTCTTTTTTTCTTTTGGCTTTTTCTGTGCAGCCCTGGCTGTCCTGGAGCCCAGTATGTAGACCAGGCTGGCTTTATAAATAAACAAAAACGTCCCTGTTAATGTTGGTTGGTTGAGTTTGCTAGGAATGGGCTGGCATCTCTCACAGAGAGTTGTAGAGTATTTTATCATTCTGTTTTGCTTTCTCTGTCTAGTCTTCTGTTGGGTTTCTTTGAGATATAGTAAACTCTAACCCAGCCTGATGTGAACAGGTCACTACTTATGGAGCCTGCAGAGTGCTGGGCTGACAGGCCTGTGTCATCCCACTTTGCCCTTGACACTTCCCTCCTCTCTTTCCCCCTCCCTCTTTGCTCACAGATACAGCCGGGGTTAGGAGAGAAACACTGCTCTGGAGGCTGAGGCAGGAGGACCTAAAGATCAAGGCTGCCCTGGCTACATGATGAGACCCAGTACAGGAAGAAAAGGCAGGAAATGAAATCAAATTCTAGAAAGGAAAACGGGGCAGAAGAGAGAGCATTATACTCAGAGATCATTTCAATCTTTCTTTGAAGTGCCGGAGCAGGGAGGAGGAAATACTGGAATCCCGGTCTGGAATTGTGGCTGATCAGAGAGAGTGCTTACTTAGGAGGCCTTGGTTGGCTTCACAGTACTCTTATGAGCCAGCCTGGATGAAGCACACCTGTCAGCCCAGCCCTTGAGAAGGAACAGCTGGAAGTGGAAGACAATCTGCAACTACATGAGAAATTCCTGGCCATTCTTGGCCCCAGGAGACCTTATCTCAGTAAAACATATTGAAGTTGAGCTCTAAAGGTTGCTTTGGCAGAAACTAAAGAATACCATCTCACGTATAACAGGGAAATTCTGCTTTGTGAGATTTTTAAAAATTTTTTTCAGTCTTTTTTTCGTGATAGGTATACCTTCATGATTTAGTGCCTGTATGTAGTGCTGGGAATTGAACTCAGCACTATTAAATGTCAAACCTTGGAAGTAGGGTAACTGAGATGCCTATTAACATTAAATCAGATTCTAGCTGCCACCAAGTCTCCTAGCATTCCTCAGCCTCTGCATTTTCAGGCTCCTCCTGGCTGGCTTACCCCACTTTAGCTCCTGAACACTCCAGCTCAGGGGCTGAACTTTCCTTTCCACCGTGTGTCTCCCTCCTACAAGGCAGCCTATGGCTTACTCTGGTTATTTCACCTTTTGGTCTCTTTTCCTTCTGGCCTCTCAGTCTTCAATTTCCCCTCCCACCTTTTCTCTCTGGCCTGGCCCAGGGTCAGGTAGACTGAGGCTCCTTTCAGGTGCCTCTGGCTATGCTTTCCCTTTTATCTACAATAAACCTCCTTCACAATACCTAGGAGCAGTCACACCCTCCTTTTTTTCATTCAGTACACACTATGTAAATGCTTTACCACTGAGCTACATTCCAGCCATTTTGATTTGACTTTTGAGACAGCAAAGCCAACTGTAGCAACCAAGTCTCATCCCGGCCCCTTTCTTACTCTTTAGATTCATGTTCTCTAGACACTAGATTGATCTCTACATTGTGGCCTTGTCTCCCACCATGCTCTTCCAATCATCATTCTAGTTTCCTGTAACCACAAACATGTACCCAACACCTGGACCT
This sequence comes from Sigmodon hispidus, assembly GCA_004025045.1. Taxonomy (NCBI): domain Eukaryota; kingdom Metazoa; phylum Chordata; class Mammalia; order Rodentia; family Cricetidae; genus Sigmodon; species Sigmodon hispidus. The sequence goes on along the minus strand of PVIH01014059.1, from coordinate 34,696 downwards.
GAAGAATCAAACTAACAAAACATGGACCAACTTTTAAATAGTTCAACAGGTCAAGTCACTGCCTGAATCAATATCAGGTCGTGACGCCTGTGTCTGGAAGCAAGCCACTAGTTATGTAAAGTTGTTTTTACCACCGTGTATGAACCATGGCATGCTCACATGTGTGCACAATTAAAGGTAACAAATATAACCTATTTTTTAAAAAAACAATGTGAGACTCTGCCTGAACCAATAAACACAGAAACCACAAATGACCCAGTTACTGAGTGTATATAAACCATGACATATTAGCAAATTCTGGTTATCCAGCTGAGGTTTTTTTTTTTTTTTTTTAAATGTATCTCAAAGGAACAAACAAACTCAAAAAAATCCCCCTCCTCCTAGGAAGCTAAAAGAATAAGTAATATTTGAAGTGAGGACAAGCCTAGACTAGGCTGCATGAGATGAGGTATCCTGATGGAGCTGAGGACCTACCTTATCTGGACACTGGTGAGAGGACTCCAAATCGAGGCAGGGGCAGGCTGACACTCCAACCTCCGAGGCTGAGGGTTTCTCTGGCAACTGACTCTTTATATACCTTTCCATTGAATCCTCCCCCTGTAGCCACACCCTCCCAGCCTAAGTGTGCAATTTGTTATAATTGAGTCTGCACCATTTCTCCTTTGGGGATTTACATGATGTAGGATCAGATCTAAACCCAAGAAAAAATGTAGGCTAGGCTGATGATCGAAAAACTCATTTATTCATTGAAGCCATGTGGCTGTGGCATATGCTTTAATCCCAGCACTAGGAAATAGGCAGACAGATCTCCAAAAGATACCCTGTCTAGAAAATGTAAAAAACAAAAACCACAACCAACAACCAGACTCATTCATTCATTCATTCAAGCACGAACACTGAGTCATTAATTATGGATCTATTTATTTCCTTTTAAAATGTTTTGAGGTTTTTACAGTATGCCTCTAGTTATTTGGAACTCATGTTGCCCATGTTGGACTCCAGTGTTCAGCTATGTGGTCTCAATCTGCCTTTTGTTATGGTGTGAGCTACCACCAGTGAGTTTCCTTATGTAAGCAGCATAGTTCTGAAAGTGAGTTGGCTCAGCCTTTACAGGACTGTGCCTCATGATTGACATGAAATATAAAGCTGAGAATGTCACTGGTAAAGAACCTTTGTCCAGGTCTTCATGAACCTGCTCAGGAGTTGTGCTGGATTCTGTGGCAATCGATTGGTAGGGCAGCTACATAGAAGACTGAGGCAGGAGGATGATGTGAGTGCCCTCATCTTCTGAAGGAGTACTGGTGATTCAATTCAGTTGATAGAGTCTTTCTTTGTCATTCACAGTTATTACTGTTATGCCCAAAGTTGCAACCCCAGAGAGACCACCAGAGACAAGGATGTAGCGGAAAGCAATAGCAAGGTTTATTGATGTAAATACAAGCCATGGCAGGGAACCCAGTCCAGCTCGTGCCATAGCAAGATCAGGAGGGGCTTCCAAGGGGAGCTTAACCACTTCTAAAGGGGAAAACCACAATTTGGGGTTACTCTAGTACAAAATTGTGTGCTGACAGCTAATCTGGGGAATTCCTCCTTGAATCAGGGCCCAGGCACGATGGTGGTGTATTTTGACTAGAGCATTTGGTGGTCATATAGCAGGGCCAGGGTGGTATGGATTCTGCAGTTGGAACTTAGGTCATGCTGCCCCTCTGTGAACAATAGTTTCTAGCTATGATCTCTGGGAACTGAGTGATGGAATCTTTCTGAGGGCTCTGTCTGCTTTAGTTCTGCATAGTTCTCTAAAATGGAAGACTCCTTTTAGTCCTGGACCCCACCTGGATCATCCAGGTGTCCAGCTCGTTCTCTCCTAGAACTGGGCAAGCCCCTGCCAGGAATGTGGAACTGAACTCTATTTTATCTCTATGGCTACTAGAATACAAAATGGCATTTCTTGAGCTAAGTTTACTTTCTTCAGTTGCAGCAGGATGAAGGAGCAGAGGGTAGTCCCAAGGTTGAGTCTAGCCTGCTACATAATATAACCCTGTCCTAACCAACCAACCAACAACACTGAGAGCTGATGCCCAGTGTCTGAGAACAGCTTGGCAGTGAGACGTGGAGAATCAGGAAGTCTACACCAGGACTCCCCCTCTGCTGCTCTGGAAGCCTCCATGCCACTCTAGCATGGCAAGTCTCCTGCAAGCATCTACCCAGCTAGGATTACCATCATCCCACCAGTTCTAATTGCTGCTAGAAAACAAAAATTAAATGAAATATATAAAAATATTGTAGGATGAAAACATGTGCCAGAGCATTTGGCTTCAAAGTTAACAAAGATGCATTTATAATTTTATTCACATTTTCTGAGATTTTTTTAAATTTTTATTTTATGTGAATTGGTGTTTTGCCTGCATGTATAATTGTGTAAGGATGTCAGATCTTGGAATTATAGACAGTTGTTAGCTGCCATGTGGTTGCTGGGAATTGAACTCAGAAAGGACAGTCAGTGCTCTTAACCACTGAGCCACCTCTCCAGCCCCCATTTTCTGAGATTTTTGTTGTCATGTAGCCCAGCTAGGAAGCTAGGATAACCTTGAGTATCTGCTCCTCTGTCATTCTCCCTGGAGCAGGTGTGCATCCTTGTGACCTTTTGTGCAGTTCTGAGACACAAGCCAGGCTTCCTGTATGGGAGACCATCTTTCCACCAGCTGAGGAGAATTTCTGATGGGGCTGGGGTCCCCACGACTGCTGTGTAAGATCTCTGGAGTCATGTCACTCCTAAACATGTAGGCACTCAGCTTTGTCTTCAGGTTACTTTAAGTTATTAATCAGCTAATTTGTTTGTTTATTCATGTAATTTGCTTTTCTGAGGCTGGCCTGGAAGACAATATTTAGCCCTTCCTGGCCAAAGACTTTTTTGTAATCCACCTGCCTCCCATACTGGGATATTGGGTTTATAAGCCTGCACCTTACAGTTTTCTCATTCTTTCTTCATTTGTGTGAGGTGGAGGTCTTACTATACAGCTCAGATTGGCCTCTCACTGGCTCTGCAGAATATTTCTCCTACCTCAGGTTCGCAATATCTGAAACTACTGGTGTGAGCTATTGAGGTATTTTTTTTTAACATCTTTTTGTTACTTCGATTTAATAGTCATAGTTTTTTCTGAGACCTGATCTCCCTTAGTGCAGGACAGCCTGGAACTCACCAAGGCTCACCCTTTCCAGTTCCTCTCAGGGAGTTTCATGTCTTTGTTTGTTAGTTTGTTTTTGGTTTCTCTGTGTATCTTTGTAGAATGTCCTGGAACTCTGCTCAGTAGACCATACTGGCCTTGAATTCACAGAGATCTATCCGCCTTTTCCTTCAGAGTGCCATTATTAAAGGTGTGTGCCACAACCACCTGGCCCAATTTCCTGGCTTTAGAATTTTAAAAACACGATGAAATCTTAAACCCATCAAGGTATTGTATGCAGGCAGGGAGGGGCTGGTTGGGTTGGAATAGACTTGAACAGCAGCCTTAGCTTCCCCAGTAAATGGAGGGTGTTTCTTATGGAGTTAGCTCAAAACACAGCCTTGACAATGTAGAATGAATAATGATAGCCAGGGCTCACATCTGGGAAGCAGCGGTGAACTCCTAACTTGGAGGATTGGATGTGAGCAAGGAGGAAAACCACTTGAGGGTGCAGAATGACGCTCCCTCCTAACATTGTGGGAGAGCAGGAAACAAGCACAGGGAGAGCAGTGGAAAAGGTCAATGAATAAAGCCAAAGTAAATTACAAACATCGTGAAAGGCCTTAAGGAAACCTACCAGGTCATATATTCAATTTTTGTTGTTTTGGTTTGGAATTTGCGAAACAGTGTTTTTCTATGTACCCTAGGCTGTCCTGCAACTTATTCTGTAGAATAGTCTGTCTTTACACTGTGATCTGCCTGTGTCCCCCAGGTACACAGCCTGTTAAAGGCTAGCCTGGGCTTTTGATAGCCTGCCTTATAACAAAAGTAAACACACAATTTTTACCAACCAAGCCAACAAAAATAAACATCACAGAATTCAATGAAAAATTTTAAAATTCTTTAGGCTGGTGTCATTGCCAGACCTCCTGGAGGTTGGTCACCTCACAGAGAGACCACTGAGTATATCCCCAGTTCACCTGCAGGATGATTCTTGGCTTATGGTGAAAAATACATATTTCTGCTTGTCTTATCCAATGCAAATGTTTCAGACCATGTTTGTAAGGCTTGTTGATACACCATGAAGCTAAAGGTTCAGTATTGCTAGCTGGAAGGCAGCATTAGTCAGTGTTACTTAGAGGGTAGCTCTGGACATGTCCATTCCCCACTCTTGAAAAGAAACAACCTGTTACAGGCTCATGCCTATAGCCCAGTCCTCAGCAGGCTGAGTCATGCATGCAGGTTTTCTTGTATTTGCAACTATCCTGTCTGCTCCTAGAATCTCAGGGCAGCCTGAACTACAGAGTGAAATCTTTTCTCAAACACCCAGAATTCATGATTGAATGTGTCAACTAAGTACTGAATAGATTTTGAAAAGGCCTAGGAGATGGCTCAGTGGAAAAGTGCTTACCTATATCACTATGCAATGCCACAGAAAATGAGGGAATATCAATGAATTTTAATTTTTTTGAGACAGTTTCTCTGTGTAACAGCCCTAGCTGTCATGGAACTTGCTTTGTAGATCAGGCTGGTTTTGAATTCACAGAGATGCTCCTGAGTGATGGAATTAAAGCTTTGCACCAATACTCCTAGCTTCAAAGATTATATTTTTTAAATGAAGAATTGGGGCTGTGACTATACAAACTAATTACTGGATAAATTTAGAAAAGACCTTTGCCTGGTGTGGTGACACACACCTTTAATCTCATACTTGGAAGGCTTAGGGCAGTCAGAACTCTGAGTCTGAGGCTGACCTGGTATACAGTGTGAGATAGTCTGTAAATGAAAAGCACCATTTAACTACAATATTGTGGTGGCCTTCTGTGCATAAATAAAATACTTCCCAGAAGTAATTTTTAATTTAATTTTGTGCACATATATTTATTAGATTTATTTGGAGAAAAACTTCATTTAACCTACTTTTTTACAAATTGGTTGTCATTATTTTTAATTATGTGTAGTTCTGTGTCTTTGTTGAGATATGTACACAGGGAAATGTCCCACAGAGGCCAGAAGAGTCAGAGCCATTTGGATCTGGAGTTTCAGGTGGTTTTGCTCTACAATTTTAGTTTGGTCCTCTGAAAGAACAATTTGTTCTCCAAACATTTGAGCCATCTTCTAGCTTACAAATGTTAATTAAGACATGGTCTTCGCCTGGAGGTCACCTTGTAGACCAGGTTGACTCTACAGACAGAGATCAACTGCCTTCTGTTTCTGGAGCATTGAAGTTAAAGGGTACACAGCCATATTTGACTAATTATTAGTTTGTTGTCCAGAAGAAGTGACAATACTATTTTCCTTCCTATTGTAAAATTTGTGAGGCAGCATCCTATCTTCAATTTCATTCTGTTTCTTAAACAATAATTTATTTTGTAATTCTGGTTTTTTTTAATGCTAACCAAAAAATTAATAAGGACATCAAAAATACAGCCAAAGAAACAGAAAATCATGAGACACAAGTGTAATTATAGAAGTGTTACATAGGACCACCCCTGGTGCATGCCAAAGATTAGAAATAATCTGAATGTTAATGAGGTCTAAAATAACCACTGTCCACCTGTAATAAAATAGAGGGACTTTACATGTACTTTCCAATGAAGGTTGGCTAATAGAAGCAGACACATATACAAATATGTTCATGCTCTTATGTGTCATCTCCAAGTGGACATGCAACCTGCTGCTAGATACCCTTTTCAAGGTGTCAAAAAGATTGATCAGTTATGGTACCACAAAAAGCCACAGAATTATCTACAAGCAATACAATCATAAAATATTCATGGTAAATAAGGCAATTTTTACAGGAAGGTGTATGTACATTTTACATATTTCATGTGGGGAGATAAGAAATACACTTCCATAGGAACCTGAAAAGATACACAAGAAAGTGTTTTTGGAGTAGATTGCAGGGGAGTTATGGCTTTTCTTTTTGCTCTCTGGTTCTGAATATTTTTATAGCAAACGTATTACTTTTGTTACTGAGTGGACATATTAAGTATTATTTGGGAGGAGAAATAATAGCAAGCTATACTTTCTTCTCTTCTGGTTTTTAAATTACCAAGAATCAAGAAAGCTAAATCTAAACTGGCATGTTGACATATTCATAATCCTAGCAACAAGGAGATTGAGGTGTGATTGTTCTAATTTCAAGGCTGGCCTGGGTTACACAACAAGACCTTGTCTCAAAACAGAAGAAATCTGCGTGTGGAAAAACAAGACATATAGGGAACTCTTTAATTTAGAATAAAAATTTTTGGCAAATAAAATGGGTACAAATACTGTTTTATTGGAGACACTCACATCTAAGTTACTTTCAACCTTTAAAAACTCCTAACAAGCATCCAAGAAGAAAGAGCACACCGGCTCAAAGGAACAAGACAAACAGGCTGCAGTGGTGCAGGACACCCCTTAAACAATGTGACCTACCTCCCGAGGAAAGGAAGTATACTGAGTGTCAGAAATAAGACTTTCTTACTTTATAAGAAGGAAGAGCCAAGATCTTGTTTTGAGGTGTATTAAATACAAAATATAAACTGCTCTCTGATTGAGATGAGGGGGAAGAGAGTCTCCAACACCTCAAGTCTCATGCAATGAAATCCAGAGGTTTGTTGAATCTGCCTTTTTGATTCATGTACTGCCTGTATTTCCTCTTCTGAGATACAGTTATGGCATAAGCATTTTATTTTTATTTTTATTTTTTTAAAGGTTTTGGTTTTTTGTTGTTAGTGGTTTTTTTTGTTGTTGTTGTTTTTTATATAACAGATTTTTTTTTAAACTTTATTTATTTATTTTATTTATTTGCCTTGTTGTTTGCCTGGAACTGGAACTACAGACAGTTGTTAGCTGCCATGTGGGTGCTGGGAAATCGAACCCGGGTCCTCTGGAAGAGCAGACGGTGCTCTTAACCGCTGAGCCATCTCTCCAGCCCAGGCATAAGCATTTTATAGAGCCATCCACCTTCTTCCCTTTTGTGGAGTCAAAAGAGGCAAATCCCATTTATTTAATCACTTCTATTTCTTCCTTGGTCTTAGCTTCCAAATCTTCCTCAATAATCTGATGTTCTTTGCTTTTTATTTCTTTAGTTTCTTTCCTCTCCTCATCTCTCCTTTCTTTCAGTTAGAAGGGGAGGGAGATGTGGACCTATGTCTTCTTGGAGACCTAGAACATCTTTGGTATGGGGAACTTGAGCAGCTCCTGTGGTACCACTCCAGGGACCTGGACATTTTTAGGCACCTTCTTTCTCCATCTTCTGATGTGGACCAGGACTGTCTACACTCCCACACTCCCGCCTCAGAAAGCATCTATGGCTATGTTGCATAGGATCGGTATTCCTCTGACCACCCCAGTAAATCTGGCTTTTATGAAACTTTTTATGTAGATCAGGCTGGCCTTAAACAGGCAGAGGTCAACCTGACTCTGCCTTCCAGATGCTAGGATTAAAGCTGTGTTCAGCCATGCCTGGTTCAGCTCCCATTATTGGTGTTCTTTTTTCTGTTTACTATACTGAACTAGTCTTTTCTGAAACACCCTTTTCTGAACAAGAGACAAAGGCACCATCTCTTTCCATGACACAGACTTAAAATTGTTCTGAGAAATAGTTGTTTTTCACCTAACTTGTTAGGTGGCCATAGATGACCTGAGTTCTAGGATACAGTGCTGTAGAGAGAGCCTAGGGTTTGTGATGCCAGGCAAACACATTTTGAATTGCTTATATCTCCAGAACCATTGTCTAACAGTAGCAGATGCAAGTCACCTTTCTGCCTCAGCCTTCTGAGTAGCTCACATAGCTGAAGAATGACAGAATATGCAACTTAGTTATATATTCCAGAAAAGATTGCACAGTTGTGATGATATGTCTGTCACAAAGTACTCTGGGGTTTTTTTTTTAGGAGATTTTTGTGTGCATGGCTATTGTCAGGACTAGTAACACCAGTCTGACACTCACAACCCTGTGGGTCACATGTGAATAAAACTCCATTGACTCATAATAATCAACCTACCAGACAGAATGTTGAAGCAGGAGGATTGCTAGGAATTGAAGTATCACATCACCGAAGCTACAGAGGAAGACTGTACTTCAAAAAAACAAACAAAACCAAAAGTGAAGCACATAAACAGTGACTAAATTAATTAACAAATAAAGCTCAGTGTAATGGGCTCTTGAATTTCATGATAGTCTCAGCCTTTTGTCTACTCCAAAAGGAAATCTTTCAGTCTAGACATTGAAATACAACTTATACAGGCTGACCTCAAACACATTGAGATCTGCCTGCCTCTTTCTTCCTCTAGAGTAATGGGAATAAAGTGTGTGAACTGTAAGCACAGGGATTTGTTTTGGTGTTTGGTTTAAGATGGGGTTTCTTTTTATAGCCCTGGATGTCCTGGAGTTCTCCATGTAGACCTAGCTGGCCTTGAACTCAACAGAGTTTTGTTGGCCTCTATGTCTCAATTGCTGGGATTAAAGGTATGTGCCAAGATGAACTGCAAAACACAAGCTTCCTCCATTATTATGTTAGGCACATGGGCTTGACTACATGTATGTTTGCATGCACTTCCTGAACAAGACTGAAGGTGGTGACACAGTTTATATAATCGGAGTTATGATTATGAGCTTGCATGTGTATTTTGAGAATAGAAACCTGATTCTCTGGAAGAGCAGTGAATCCTCTTCTGAGCCATCAGTTCAGCCCCTAAACTGTTTTGAATTCAATGCCCATAATTTTGGTTTTCTGATTTTATTTAAGATAAAGATTTTTTTCTTCACAGCCATGTATGCCCCTCTTCCTTATATTCAACCCTAGTGTATCATATTACCCATGTACTCACTCTTGTTTTGAAACAAGAATATTTCACATGATAGCAATTAGAAGTATGTTGGCGCCTGTTCAAAAATATCTGAAACTAGAGCTCATCTGTTTGGATATATTATGTCTCTATTACTTCTAGGTGTAGGGCAAAAGGGCCAGCCAAAGAAATCAGAGCTAGTGAAACAAACCCACCTTGGCCCTGAGAGCTGAACCAGTGAATGAAATACTTTACCCCTGAACACAGAACCTAAGAAACATACCCTGGCCTTGAAACCAGAGCCAAAGAAACACACTTTGGCCCTAGAATCAAAGCCAGTGAAAGAGAACACCCTGCACCCTGGCTTTGAAACTAGAGTCAAAATGCTAAAAAAAAAAAAAGTCAGTGAAAAAATATAATTTGGCTCTGAAACCAGAACCACGTTTGCCTCTGACCCACTAAACCAACTAATCTCTTAGCAGGAAAACTAACACATTCCTCATGAGAAAATCTTGTCATTATAAAAACCCTGCCCCTAAGAAGCTCTATATAAGTCCTGCCTGTTAAGTTGTTGACTGTCTTTTTTCACCCTGGCAGAAGTAAAGACTCTCCCAGACTCACCTTTTCCAAATAAATTTCTTTCTTAAAAGAGTTTTGGGTGAAGATAGTCTTTTACAATCATGGAGGAAATTCTGCTGAAATATTACTGTAGGGTAGCTGAGCAGAAAAAGTACCAATTTTTTCTTGAGCCTGAGGAGATTGCTACATTTCTGCTCAGGTTTTCCCTTTAGCAGAGTAAAGCAGGAAAAGTAACAACTTGGGCTGGAGATTGAGAAGATGACACCTCTTCTCCAACATTGCCTTAGGGGGAGTAGAGAAGCAGCAGAAGTGGATATCTCCGCTGGGATGCCCCTTTAAGAGGATATGTGTGACATAGGAGAGCTCAGCTGTACCAGCTCTCTATAAGAGAGGAGCAGATTGCTACATCTTTTGAGAAGATCATCCTTCACTGCACTACAACTTCAAGTATAGCCTTACTTCCTGACAAGTCAGGATACCTTTCTCCTCATAGCTGTAGGTATCCAGGATACCCTCATTTCACAGTTGCAGACGTAGCCTGACTTTCTAACAGGTCAAGATACCGTTCTTTTCACAATTCTAAGTATCCAGGACTTCATAGCTGTAGGTATTCCCTGATTTCCGGACAAGTCAGGATACATTTCCCTCCAGACCTGTCACAGCTTAAGTTATAGCCTGCCTTCTCAACAAGTCAATAATCTTTTCCCACCAGAGCCCTAACACTTGTACTAGGATCAAAGTATGCAGACGATTTCAAACCCCTAAACCAGTAGAGATGGGATTTCTATGGTCTGCTATACCTTTTTCATTATTCTTCACCTGTTGTAGAATACTTCTACACTTTGTGAAAATGTATTATCATTATTGGTGTATAAGAAGCTGAATAGCCAATAGCCAGGCAGGAGGTATTGGGGGATTTTCAGGGAGAGAAAGAAAAAGCTGAGGACTGGAGGCACACAGGAGATGCTGAGATGCTGGGAAGACAGGGAGAGGAAGCTGGAGGTGCAATATGGAAGTGAGTTTATGCCATGTGGCCATGTGGCAGAACATAGATTAATTTAAATATGTTAATTTACATAATAAAACCTAGTTGAGACAAGCTTAAAAGAAAGGCTGGGTTTTTATAATTAATAAGAAATCACCATGTCATTATTTGGGAGTTTGCTGCTGGGACCAAAAGGATTCTTTACATATGGCTCCCATTGTCTGGCCACTTACACCCACATAAGGCTTAAAGGAAAGCTAAAAAACTGTTCTGAATAAGTGACTGGCATGGACTCTTTAAGAGCCTGTGTTGTGCAGCTGAGCACTAGAGCAGCTGGAACTCGGTACAAATTCCTGTTGTATAAATATACATTGGTATATAATGTATAAGCTAATCCCTTGATGTGGGAACAGCTCTGAGGCAGGATCAGACATCATAAATTTTGTTGGCTACAAAGTCCTCATGGCTTATTATTGCAGACCATTGTTTCATATAGCATAGATAGAGGTTGGTTATACAGTACAAACAAATTTTAAAAATTAACAGATGGCTTTTACCTGCTCAAACATAAAATAAAATAGTCATCTTTAATTGACCTGTGCACACTGCACATTCAATACCTAGTTAATACAGATAGGTATGTTGCCTTTAAAAGTCTATGTTTTGAGCTTGAGAGATGACTCAGAGGTTGAGAACACTGACTATTCTTCCGGAGGACCTGAGTTCGCTTCTCAACATACTCATGGCAGCTAACAACTGTCTGTAATTCCAAGATCTGACACCCTTACACAGTTACACATGCAGGCAAAACACCAATTCACGTAAAATAAAGATAAAAAACTCTGTGTTTCCTCAGAAAAAAAAGAATCAGGCACCAATAAAAACAATTAGCCCAGGGAGCCAGCCTCCAAATGCCTCTGTTATAGTTTCCTCAAAATTCTGCATCCAGAACAACTTCAAAGCTGTTAGCTGAGGTGGTCCAGCCTCACATACGCCTCCAGCCAAGACATCATATAAATCTTGCACTTTCTCACTACACAGAGACATGCTGTCCAATGTTACAGCTAGTTTCCCTAAGACTTTACCACTATCTCAATTTCCTTAGAGTCTCCTGAAAAATCTGTTATTCCCAGACAAGAGGAAATGATTTTAACACTACAAAAACTGCATTCCCAAGATGGGGTGGTTTTTGATTGTTCAGAATTTATGGATTCTGTCATCATTTAGGGAGGTGAGTTGCAAATTGTTACTTGTTATGGTAAGGGAAGAAACAAATGAGATTAGATTCAGGGACCTCTTTTGGAAAAAAGAGGAAGATACAGTATAGAGCACACATACAAAAACAAATAAATTAAAATGTCTGCAGAACAAAATTTCCTTGTTCTTCAAGGAGGATGATTTGTAATTTGTACTCAGAGTATCAAATATTGCCCTCACTAACCTCACTGAATGAGAGTAAATGTCACCCATGCACATCATTTAGTCTAATTAAATAAGCTTTATTTTCTGTTCAACAGGACAGTCCCTCTACAGCCCAAAATATAGGAGAAGGGAGGTTTTTATAGCTCAATATCTGCAAGCTAGGTTATTTCCCAGGGGTTGGAGGATTTACAGAAGAATTTTGTTCTCATGGGAACTTAGAAGAATATCTCAAAATTATTTGGCAGAACATCTTTTCTTCTGAGGATGGAGGTCAGGGTATATAGTATTCTAAGTTTCAGTTTTATTGTAAAAGCAATGAACTTCTTTTGACTTTGTTAGAAGATGGCTTCTGATCTTAAGATGGAGTCAGGTTGGTCCATCACCACCATTCCTAAATCTGTATTTCTCACATGCACATGTTATCTATTAGTATCATTTCACTATTTGTTTGAATTGTATAATTATATAAATCTAGGTATAAGGAAAAAGAAAATATGCAGACCAGTCAACTTAGCTGGAATCAAGCCAGACAATATGATTCATATTTCAGCTTAACTCCAAGGAAAATGCCTGGTAAGCACTCATAAGTTTCACCCATTTCTGTAGCCTATCTTTTTTTTTAACTTTATTTATTTATTTGCTTTGGTGTTTGCCTGGAACTGGAACTACAGACAGTTGTTAGCTGCCATGTGGGTGCTGGGAATCGAACCCGGGTCCTCTGGAAGAGCAGACGGTGCTCTTAACCACTGAGCCATCTCTCCAGCCCCCTCTGTAGCCTATCTTAAAGCAAAAATAAAACCCCCATATTTTTATTAATACAAAGAAATAAAAAGGAAAACTCCAGCCTTTCCTGGATGGGAAATTATAGGCAGGCTGCAGTGTCCATACACATGGCTGCTGAGTAGAACACAATGAGAACTATTGAGGTGTGGCATGCTTCCACCAATGCTCTTCTGTGACTTCAGCTTAGTTGAAACACACTAGGTAAGGAAGAAACCAGAATCCACTCACTAGGTCTTACTATTTCATAACTAGCTAAACACCATGGGTGTCTTTCCAGACCCCAAATTTCAGCTTAACCTTGACCCTTTGCATCAATGGTTATGTGAGACCACTCTCCAGGCTAGAGTGGACATGAAACAATGCCATGACATTTCAAATTCCTCACACTAGTGGTTTGCAGGCAGCAGGATCCCACTAATGTAAAGGAACAATGAATGTAGCTAGGGATGTTGCTATATACACTGCACGGTCTGAAACCCAGGATATAACCTGGGATTGTATGAAAAGCCTGCCTGCCCTCCTGAATCTGACAGACATGAGGATATGGAAGCATTTATTCTCTAGCCTACCCTACTTTTAATGGTCAAACATGCTTACCTAGGTCAGACAAATCTCCAGACCCAAACAGGCCAAAAAAAACCATACTACAACAAGATTATAATATAATTACATCATTTTACCCTTTCCTTCTTCCCACCTAACACATATGTTTCTCCTCACTCTCCTTCAAGTTCATGATCTTTTTTCTCACTAATTGTTATTGCATGCATATATGCATATGCATAGATATTCCTAAATATAACTTGTGTAATCAATATATGCTTCTCAAGCTGATGTTGTCATGGCTGACCATTTTGGAGAATCAACAGCCATTACTTTGCAATTGAGAATAATCCCTAACAATAATCTATAAACACTTGACCTTATGCCCATTTGTCTTTATAAGTATAGTCTTTACCCCTCATCAGGGAAGTTTCTCTCGTAATAGACAGAAACCCCAACAGAAAACTACAAGTCAAAATATAGAATTGTGGCCCTCTGTCCCACAGATGCATCTACAAAACACTCCCATCTTTAAGATTCAGGGAGTATTTCAGAAAAAAAAAAACAGTAGAAAGGTTGGAAGAGCTAGAAGATTAGGAAGTTTTCTGTGAGGCTGTGTCTCATAGTAATATCAGAAGCTGCATCCATACACTCTCATCACAGCGATTGCCCAAAGGTAAGCTGGACAAGGATGATTTGAATGAATAAATCACATGGGAATGACCAAATCCCAGAAGGCCTCAACTATATACAAAGAGATATATACAACTCAGGGAACCTGGGGATAGGAGAGATGGCCTTTCCCATGGAAGACCACACTAATTGGTTGTTCAGTATTAAAGAGTGTATTTTCTTAAGCATCCATCTAAGCTATGATTGCTATTGCTGTGATGAATTATCATGACCAAAGCAACTTGAGAACGAAGGGTTTTATTTTACTCACAATTCCATGCAATACTTCAAAAGCAATGAGGGCAGGAACCTGGAAGCAGCAGCTTACGCAGAGTCCATATAGGAATGCTACCTTCTAACTTGTTCCCCATTTCTTGCAATGTAAAACAGAGGAGTGTCCTGTGGTTTGCTGGAACTTCTCCACCCTTCTTCACCAGAGCCACTAGGTCAGGCAATCATCTAGAAAGCAGACATCATTTACATAGATGTTAGAGTTGATTAGTTTGGGGAATAGAGAATGCAAAGTGTTTGTTTATCTACTCTGCTCCAGCTCTACAGGAGCTACAATACTGTAGGAACTCCAGACTCCCTCCAGCACAAGAGACTGAAGCTGTTACATCTGCCTCAGGTAAGGCACAAGATGTGCCAAGTCTTCTAGTACACACCAACTCAGCTGCAGCTCTAAGATACAGTCTAGACCTAATCTTTTGAAGATCCCTATGAGAGTGGAGATGACTGAGTCCCAAATCTGAAGCTTCTTACAGCATACATGAATGGAATTTCTCCTCTTCTGGGCCCACTGCTACAAGAATGTGTCCTATTTATTGTGCTGGGTCTCCATGAGTTCAAGAGTGAAGGACCCTGGGTTCTAGGGCCTGCCCCGGGCATTCAGTTCAGGTATTCTGCAAATCACCCGCCATGAGAACAAGGAACTAAAAGACTAAAAGCCTGTCCCAGGAAACAGAGTGACCCAGCCCAGATAGCCATAATCAACTCAGATAGGACATAATAGTCGAACCTGAGATTAAAATACCAGAAGTTCCAAGCAGAATAGCTGCGACCAACACCCAGTTGTAAAAACCCCCTAACCAGCTGACCTTAAGGCAACCTTACGATTATAGTATGACCTTTAAAGTGACCAATCATGTATTACTCCAGTTGCTATGGTGATTTTATGGTCTTAGCTTTTAAAAGACATATGAGATTGTTAATCACTGCTACTCCCTTGCTCCTGAGGCAGGGAGGTGGCCTGCCTGTATAGACTAAGTAAATCCTCTTGCTATTTGCATCAACTGGACTGGAGTCTGGGTTCTTGGGGCCCCCCTTCCTGAGGATAGTACCCTGAGTCTGGGGTCTATCAAGAGCAGTTGGAACCTTCAAATGTTTCTTTACCCTAGAGTTAGGACAGACCTTCACTGGCTGCTCTTGATTCATGAAAGTGGTGAGGTGTCACTTTCATGGATTCCAGCCCATATGCTTCAGGAGTCATGGTGGACATCTCTCAAAGTGAGCACTTTGAGTTTCCAACTACTGTGGGCAAGAAGGGGAAAAATCTCAGAAGAAAGAACAAAATATATTTTATAGCCATTATTTGCTCAGATGGCTGAGACTGGGACAAAACCTCTATCAGCCTTTAAGCTGGATCTATTAGAAGCCTCTGATCCACTATTGGCCAAATCTGTCCTGCTCATATTTGTTCATTCTCTGCACCCAAAAAGCCTTTCTCCACCCTAACTAGTCTTATTTACCTAGGACAACCCTTCTCTGTGATCAGCACATCCAGTACCTCAAGCAGAACCTTCAGTGTCTCCAGGTGGGCGTCCTTTATCAGGGCTGCTACAGGAAGGTATGGGAAAGGCCAGGCAGGTACTATGGCCTTCATAGTCATGCTTCATAGTACATGTTTCATTTCAGGCCTCCTGAAACATCGCTGGAAACAATTCCACAGGCAGGTCCTCCAGAGCAGAAATGGTTGAGGCCTCCTTCCTCAGCAGCCTCTGTCTTGCCAACTGCAGGAGTATGGGTGGGGCCTAGATACTCATTTTCACTGATTTTCAGGTTGATTAATGCTGAAGAAGCATGGAAGAAAAGATACCATTAGTGAAAGAAAATTTCCCTCACAAAGACCTTTCTGGCTGTGGCAATGGTGAAGGTCTCAGTTCACACAATTTTAATCACATTCTGTTGGTTTTAAAGTCTTATTTTTCCTGTCTGGTATCTAAAGCCTCTCATAACATCCTAGTTCCTAAATATCCCCCCCCCCATTCAACTTCAGAAATGACTTAGCCAACCCATCTCATTAATAACAAATCACCAGGAATCCTGAAGGCACAAGCCCATCATTTGATGGTGAATAAACCATGTTCACCTCTCCAGGACCTCAAAGTAAGTACAAGAAATACTTTATTCTCACACTTTCTGTAATCTCCACTTTCCCAGCTGACCCTGGCTGGAACAACCAAAGGAATCTGTGAAATGGCCATCATTAGACAGTGACTTCAACTGTTGGTTATGCTTTGCAGACTTTTGGGAGAAGGAGGCAGAAGGAGTTTAAGTTCGTGCTCTGTAAGCTACAGAGCTCACAGTATGAAAAACAAACACTAAACATGGTCAGTAGACTTTCAATAGCCATTACCAATGTCTATATCTATATAGAGTCAGGAAAAGGAGACTGTTAACTGGAGAGGGTAATTTATGTGTTGGGGGCAGGAATCTCACTAGTTCAGTGGCACCCCAGATTGGTTCTAGAGTGCCAAAATAACTTTCTGGAAGTATTCAAATACTAAATGAAGACATACTCTCCCCTCTCCAAAAAAGGATAAAATTTCAAGTAAACAGTCATGTGATGTTTCACACTTTTCACTTGAACACTAATTAAATAGAAGCAGGCTGCATTCTCCAAGTTTAAAGACATCCTGGGCTTGAAGGCTATACTGTTTTTATTCAACAGAGAAAAATAACACTTGGTTTATTTTTTTAAGCAAGAGTCTCAGTTTTAGTTGTCCAGAAACTCACTATGTAAATAAATCTGGCTGTTCTCAAACTCAGAGGTCAGTTTTCCTCCTTCCAGAATGCTGGGATTAAAGATGTGCACAACCACACCCTGATAAATTACCATAAAGATCTCTTCTGTCATTCTTATCAGTATTACCTTGAATTCAAGGTCACCCTGGCATTCACAAAATGAACACAGAAACCACAAAAGTGGTCAAGAAAAAAAAAAGAAGACTTGATATAAGCAAGAGCACAATGGAAAATAATGTTTGCCCTCAGGAGTCTAAGAGGAGTATATCTGTGAGTTCCAGGGTAGGAAGGAACATGGAGAGAAACCTAACTTTGAAGAAAGAAATTCATCGGGGCTGTAGAGATGGCTCAGTGGTTAAGAGCACTGACTGTTCTTCCAGAGGACCTGAGTTCAATTTCCAGCACCCACATGGCAGCTCACAACTGTCTGTAGTTCCAATTTCCAGTTCCAGGCAAACACCAAGGCAAATAAATAAATAAAAGTTTGAAAAAAAAAACAGAAAAAAGAAATTCATTAAAGTTGAGAAACATATAAATGATATTGAGATAAAGACAAAGCTAGACCAGGTGGCATGAGATTGGGTATCCTGGTAGAGGTGAGGGACTTACTTGCTCTATATACTGATGACAAGTTTCCAAATCCTAGTAGTGCTATGCAGTGACTCCAGGCTCCAAAACTGAGCTTTTCTCTGGCTTTAGATTCTTTTTATTTTTTTAAACTTTATTTATTTATTTGCCTTGGTGTTTGCCTGGAACTGGAACTACAGACAGTTGTTAGCTGCCATGTGGGTGCTGGGAATCGAACCCAGGTCCTCTGGAAGAGCAGACGGTGCTCTTAACCGCTGAGCCATCTCTCCAGCCCCTAGATTCTTTTTATAGCTTACTACTTATCCTCCCACCCCTTTGCAGCTACACACCTCCCAGTCAAAATTTGCAGGCTGATTCAAGAATTGAGTCTTCACTCTCTGACTATTTTTGGTGTTTATATGGTATCTGGGTAGTTTGGATCAGATCTTTGTACAGTAAAAGTACGTAGAATATAGTAATAGTTACAAACACCTTCATTGATGTTACCACAAACAGTTCTTAATTAGGAGTTTTGTTTTTTATATTTGAAGATGGGCTATCACAGTGTATTCAAGGCTAGCTAGAACTCATTATGTCTCCCACACTTTGTTCTGTCAGTCATCTTCCTGGGTCCATTAGGTTATGGTTATGGTATGAGCTGCCACATTTAACAGAGTTTTCTTTTTCTTTTAAGTTCAGAAATTCTATATTTAAATTAAATAAACAATACAACCAATGTTATTGATTTAACATGAATATCATAAAAGCTGACACAAAAATATTGAAACTGCTTTTATCAGTTATGATAGAATGTAAATTAGAAACAAAAGATTAAATTCACCAAGAAAAGATAATGGACTTTGTCTCTAATTTTTTTTTCATATAAAATGATCTGAGCATGATAGACCCTGGAGTCAGGGTACTATTGTAAATATATCCCTTCCTTTATAATTGTTCTTATTGTATATACTTTTACTATTTTAGCGTTAAAAATCTTTTTCCTTTTTATTTATACAAAATGAAAGAAATGTTTCAGGAGAGTTGTTTCCACTGCCACTGTACTGTGCCAATAAAAATATACCTTAAATCCAAGGGCGCAGTCAGCAATTGGCTGACCAGATTTAGCCCTTGGTATGTAGAGAACTAAGAAAGTCATATAGTGATGGACAGGAAAGATAAAGAAGGATTTGAGGGAACTTTTGTAGGTTTAAGGAATGGATTCAAGGGAATTTGAGGGGTGGAGTCAAAGCACATTATAAATTGATATTCCTATGGTTTGAATCTCCTCCTTGTTTGACCAACAGTAGATGGAAACTAGAAGCACTTGATTTGCAGAATGTCCAACAGAATTTCTGGAATGTGTGGACTGGAATAGTGGATGGGGTTTGGTCTCTAGGTGGCAGTAGTGAGACCCAACCAGAGTTGTATCATCCCAATGGAAGGGGAAAGCAGGTTGTGACTGTGCTGATGAACATTTCCCTCAAGTCCAGCCTCTTCTGTAAATACCTAAAGTACACACACACACACACACATACACACACACTATTTATTATGCACAATTACAAATAAACAAAATAAAAACTTTTAAAAATAAAAATAGACACATAGAAACTGAATTCAAGAACCTCCAAATGTTGATAAACTCATGTGTCTTACCTGCCCAAAGTATAAAATTGCCAAAAACAGTTGGGTTAGTAATGCAAATGTGTGATCTCCAGAATAGGGAAGAAGACTCAAGTGTATGGATTCCTTGCATGCCATGTGGTAAAACCAATATATTGCCAGCAGAACACATCACACATCATACCTTCACTATATGTTTGATTTCACAAGGTTTCTTACTAACTCAGTTTTTTTTCCAAGCCCCAGAAAATCAAAATTCATTATCCCATGCCTTAAACTTGCCAGGACTGCAGGAAACCAAACTACATAAAATGAGTTGAAAACCCACCAGACCAACTGCCAGAAGACACAGCTCTTATTTTTTGAAAAGACAAACTTTGCCCTTAAGAAAGCTTGAAGAAGCCTTAAGACATCCATCAACCCTGTTCCAGTCCAATAAATTTTCCCTTCACCCATAATAAACATAAGGGTGAGATGTAAAAATTCCTAGCACACCACATGGTAAACCCAACATGGTGTTGGGGGAGATAAGAATTCCTGGCATGTAGCAGCTATGTGGTAAACCTAATATGGTGCCAGCAAAACACACCATATACAGAGGCATGCCCCTACACATGGCTGTGTAAAATTTGTACCCACCCATTCTCTTAAAAGGAGCTTCCATGTGAAAGCTGGTCTCTTTTTCTCCACTGCTTCTCTGCCCTTGAACTTGACTGGTAACTCTCCTGAATAAACTCTCTTGTGGCCTTAGTCGTGTGTGTGCCTGATCACACTTGTGAAACCAACATAAAGGATTATGTGTTTGTGTTTTGAGGTCTATGAGTCCATTTCAATTTTAGATCCTTGCTCTGGAGTTAGAAATATATTGATTCCATCCCTGTCCTCTATGAAGAAGGAAGACGTTAGGTACTTTGTGGATACTAGATTCAATTCTCTATTTTTTAGATAAGGCAGCACCTTCTTTAGAAATTTCTTTCCAGTGTTTTCTACCTGGAGTCTCAGGAGATTAAGATTGATAGCTGTGGGGGCTGGAGAGATGGCTCAGCGGTTAAGAGCACCGTCTGCTCTTCCAGAGGACCCGGGTTCGATTCCCAGCACCCACATGGCAGCTAACAACTGTCTGTAGTTCCAGTTCCAGGCAAACACCAAGGAAAATAAATAAATAAATTAAAAAAAGATTGATAGCTGTGTTTTGAGGACATTTCTTTTATTTACTATTCTTGATTGTATTAGGATGTGTATGCATGTGTGTCTGTGAGTATGAGCATAAGTGCTGTTCAGTGTGTATGTTAGTATACTTTGTGTGTGTGTGTATGTGTAGGACGTGGGTGCAATGGAAATCATATGAAAGTCAAATGATGATATTTTTGTTATTGTATAAAACATTTTCTTACATTGTTACTTTTTCTGTCCTATAATTCACTATGTAGACATTATTGCTGCCAACTCACAAGATCTACATGCCTTTTGAGTGGTAGGCTTAAAGCTGTGCAATATCACATCTGTTAGAAGTGCTTCAGTCGGGGCTGGAGAGATGGCTCAGCGGTTAAGAGCACCTTCTGCTCTTCCAGAGGACCCGGGTTCGATTCCCAGCACCCACATGGCAGCTAACAACTGTCTATAGTTCCAGTTCCAGGCAAACACCAAGGCAAATAAATAAATAAAGTTTAAAAAAAAAAAAAAAAACTTTAACAGAAGTGCTTCAGCCAAGCACAATGAGAGCCGAAGATGCAGTTCTCAGCAACATGAAATGGGTATCAAAGGAAAGGACAGCAATACAGATCCCAAGGAAGCTATACAGTGCCTGTGGTGTTGAATAAAAACACATTGAATTCTGATGGTTCTATATTCTTAGTCAACATTGGGTGTAGAAAATGTAGCTCATTGGTGCAATGTATATTAGAATGTCTGGATGTAGTTGGGGTTAAGAGCAAATCAACATTCTAAAGGCTGATGCAGGTGATCTAGACTTCAACCCCAGACTGAAATATGTGATCAACTCAATTATCAAAAATCAAACAGAAAAGAAATGCCAGCTTCTGAAAAATGCTAAAACGACAAAAGAGAATAATTTCAAACACAATTTATTAGATGGTAGTAAGAAGAGAAATAAAGACAGAAATCCAAGGCTGGAGACTGGGAATAAGACTAAATAGGTTGAGTGCTTACCTAGAATGCAGGAGGTCATGGTTGAATTTACAATGTGTGAACCAGCCTGAGAGGTAGATACTTGTCATCCTTGTAATTAATGAGTAGTGATTAGAGATGTAAAGTTCAAGGTAATCCATAAGATATATGGGGATGTAATGACTAATCTGGCATATAGGAGATTTTATCTGCATAAAACTTAAACTCAAAAATCTTGATGTCATGTTGAGTTATTGAGGATGTCATGTACAAACAATTGTAAAGGAATTCTTCATTTTTCCTCCCTTCCTCTCTTACCCCCCCCTCTGTCTCCATGTTTCATGGTTTCCTATGGCCCTGAACTACAACAAACCCCAAGCAAGTATTTATCTTATTGAATTTCAATTCTCCCATTTTTTTTACAGTGTTTTGACTATAGGCTTACAGGACCACTGGTTTTGTGGGTTGAAGGGGATTAATTCAAGGAAAGGTGCATACTGCATAAAAACTGTACTAACCTCCTAGCCCTAGTTTTGAAAAAAGATGTGCTCCTGATGCTGCCCAGATTGGTCAGTACATTTTGGGCCTCATAGCCATTATACACTTGCTTTCACAACTAGGACCACACCTGTGCACCCCACAATTGGATTTGAATATTAAAACAAAAAATGCATAAATCACCTTTGAGATTAATAAGCAAGTAAAGTCACTGCAAGGATCTTTGTTGTGACCTTATTTCAGTCACTGGAAAAAGAGGACTAACTCTGTCAATTTTCTTCAGTGCTTTGTGTGTGGGCCATGGCATTCTCACATGTATGAACACATAGAAAAGAAAACTATGATTAACACACAATATATGTTTAGCAAAATGAATCAGAATCTAATGAAATGGCTCAGAGGTTAATAGAAGATTCTCTTTTTCTAGGGGATCATGTTGGGTTCCACCTCCCAACCATTTACAACTTCAATATCAAAGGATCTTTTAACTTTTTCCTGACTCTGTGATCATTTAGACTCATATTGTATACAGAGACACAAACTCAAGAAAATACTCATATACATAAAAAATAAATCTATAAAAAAGATCAGAATTCGTACCCCTAGCTATGTAGCAGAGGTGAGAAGAAATAAGTCATATATGGGCAGGGAATTAATCTCAACTTGCTAATGGGATTCTATAGCATCCTTACCATATCCCATAAGTGATGGGTGATGGGAAGTATAGTGATTTCTTTGTGATGAGAAAGTATGGCCCAACCCAGTGTCATAGGTGGGGCTGTCAGACAGATAGAATGGATAGAAAGAGAAATCTGGGAGGAGAGAGAAGAGGATTAGCAAGAAAAAGAGGAGGATCCTGGGGCAAGCTACCCAATTACACAGCAAGCCATGGAGTAAGAAACAAAGAAAGATATACCGAAATAAAAAAGGAAATGTCCAGGGGCAAAAGGTAAACAAGATAATTTAAGCTAAGAAAATTAGGCAAGAAACAAGCCAAGCTAAGGCCAGACATTTATAAAAAATATTTCCATATGTGTGTGATTAATTTGGGAGCTGGGTGGCAGCCCCTAGAAAAGGGCAAAAAGAACAAGACACATGTTAACATCTATTTGTGCACAAGTAGGGCCAGAGTAGATGGGACATGACTGATGATTATTACAGGCACAAGGAAGCCCTGAAGATGACAGATGTGAAGTTCACCAAGCTCAGGGTTGGCACAACAAGGAATGGTGTTCTATGTCTCCTGATTGATCATTCTGGATTCTCCTGTTGACATTATCTGTCCACTGATATAGTTTTCTAGTTGACAGTGCCGAGAAAACTTTATAATTGGAGGCAGAAATAGTCATAGTGATGGTATGTGTTCTCTGCATAGACTTGAGATGCTAACTTTCCATTAGTGAGCATCCTGGGCTTATCCTGCTTGATGTTCTGT
Organism: Sigmodon hispidus; assembly: GCA_004025045.1. Classification (NCBI taxonomy): domain Eukaryota; kingdom Metazoa; phylum Chordata; class Mammalia; order Rodentia; family Cricetidae; genus Sigmodon; species Sigmodon hispidus. Next base: position 11,493 of record PVIH01014059.1, on the reverse strand, counting down.
GAATAACCTTGGGCCTAACTACCTGAAAGTCACAGCCTTCTTAATACCGCTTTCTTGACTTTTCCTGAGATTAGCTCCTTTGCCCCTCCCTAGGTGCTTGAGGAGTCCCTAAGAGACCCTGTCAGTCACTCCCTGCACACTGTCAGGTCAGACATGAGTTATCTGTCTTCCTCCCTGGTCTGAGCTAGTGCTACCAGCTCAATGAAATGTCAATTTTGTGAAGAACTTTCCATTTGTGTTCAGCCAGAAGAAGCTACTGTAGCGCATTGCTGCCCATCTGAGACTTCAGACCCTGGAGATGGGCCCTGCTCCTGATGTGTGTGGAGCCCAAAACAGCTTGACCACATAGGAATGTGGGGCCAGAAACAGCTTGGCTATATAGCCATCATGTCAGGCTTAATGAAAACCACCTAGACAGTAGGCCTGAGGCTCTTACTTGCTTCACTTGGTAGTTCGAGGAAAAGCCAGTAACTGACATGAGTCAGGGAGGGGCTAGAACCTAAGTGGAAATATCTGATATTACAAAATTTCAAACATTAGACAGTCCTGGAGCCCAGGACACACCAATTTCCCTCCATCCTTTTTAGGTACCTCTTGACAAATGTCAAACCATCAGAGTCCTGAACCCTGGAAATCCCTCCCCTGCAATTTCTACTATGATAAAAACCTTTCTCTGCTCAGGCTTGTTGTTCTTCGTTCTAACTGTTTCGTTGAACAAACAGAGAGACACAGCTTAAAATTGAATAAAGGCTCTTTGCCTTTATATACAGAATTTAGTCTCTGTGGTAGTCTTTTGTGGGTTCCCTCTATCTGGACATAGCATCTGGGGGCTTGTCCAGGATAGCCTGTGAGCACACAGCCTTTGGAGTATTCTTACTCCAGTCAGAAAACTCTCACCCTAAGATGTCACCTTCATAGTGGGACTAGCTAATTCCATGGCTACTTTCTATATTCTTCAGTAAAAAGCAGAGACCCAGAGTTGCTAATGTGATAATATATTGTATATTTTAAAAAGTCAGCTTAGAATCTTAGAGAACAGAATCACTCACAGTTCAGCAATGAAGGTTAGAGACTGGAAACTCAAACCTTTAATTTCATCCCTCAGGAGACAGAGATTTTTTTTTCATTTCTATGAATTCAAGGCCTAACATTCAAGCAGTAGTAGCTCACACCTTTATTCCTAACTCTAGGATTGAAACAGTGTTGAACCAGAAGCGAAACAGCTAGGTAGGGATGCTATATAATGCAGGAGAAAATAGAAACTCAGGCATTGTATACAGGGAACCAGGCAGGCTGAGGACTCTTAAAGATAGCATTTACGCTGTTTGGCGTGAGAAGTTGGCTGGGTGAGAAATGACTGTGGTTCGTTTTCTCTCTCTGATATTGAGGATAATTTCATTAAGTTATAGAGATCATTTGGCTATAGGGCCCATATGGAGGAGTTAATAGCATACTGCCTCCTCCTGAGGAAACATTGTCTCTGCCTCAGTGTCTGCACTTTTTTACTACCCCTCCATGACTCTGACTCTCAACCTCAGCCTTTTCATTTTTTTGTCCCCTTAGTTGGATCCTGGTATTAATAGAGCTCATCACTGGGAGTTAAGAACAAACTGGGTTTTATTTTTTCATATCTAAACAAGAGAGCTCACTTGGGACACTATGCAAGTCTGAGTCATCCCTATGCAGTGCCCTCTTCTTTTTTCTGTTCCTCCAAACTAGATCAGACAGGATTACTGTAGAGGGCAACACAACACACCCAACCTAGATCTAACACCTAATGCTAGCCTTCTACTATGGCAGTTCTGTGAATACAATCTATCCACTTCATTGCTCAGCTTCATGAGTTGTCATGCAGGCCCTTCAATCAGCTAACATGGAATAAGTTTATCCTTACATCTTCACTGTGAAATGTTGTAGTATGTTTTTTTCGGCCTGTTTGGGTATGGAGATTTGTGACCTGGCACGCGTGTGGTGCCGGCGGTGTGGAGTTTGGTTTGTGTGTTTGTAGCTTTTGTCCCCCAAAAGAAATGAATCACATGTTTATATACTTTATACTGTTTGGCCCATATCTTAAGTACATTATTAGCTAGCTCTTTCTTCTTAAATCAACCCATTTTTATGAATCTACCCACCACGTGGCTTGCAGCCCGTGGCTCACCTGAATTCCTAAATGCTTCTTCTTCGGGGGACAGATGGCGACTAGTAAACTCCATCCCTTCTTCTTACCTGGCTGCCTCTGATTCTCTATCTACTTTTACGGTGCCCTGCATGGGTCCAAACACTTATTTATATCGTATAGAGAACATTCCACCACATTTACTTGAATTCCTACATGCTTCTTCTTCGGGGGACAGATGGCGACTAGTAAACTCCACCCCTTCTTCTTACCTGGCTGCCTCTGATTCTCTATCTACTTTTACGGTGTCCTACATGGGTCCAAACATTTATTTATATCGTATAAAAAACATTCCACCACAGTGAAATGCTCAGTGGTCTGCAGGTAACAGATGCCCACTACTCTCTAATGTAAAATAGAAACCTTTTCTCTGGTAGCAGAAACTGTTCCATTCTTATCTAAGCAAATGTGTCATGTGGTCATTGAGAAAATAGATGTCATGCAAGGTGAAATGCTTGAGAAAGTTGAGTTTGGAAAACAGAGGAACAATCTTGGTGACACAGTATTGTCCCTGCTGCCGATAGTTGTGCTTTTGAAGACATATGACAGTATAGTATGATTTTGTGAAGATTGCCCATCTTGATGAAGAAAGGTACCAAATTTGCCAGTGTGGAGAGATTGTTCACTATATTCAATTCCAACTTCTCAATAAACTCTGGCTTTAAGATTTTTAAGATCTGTCTTATCTTGTAGAATGGCAATGACCCAATGTTGTGCTTCACACAGCACAGATGCAGGGAACCTTTTCTCTTCTTTGCACATTCCAACTACTCTGTTTGCTGTTTTCCTGAAGGAGCTAAAGTTCAGTCACAACCTTCAAACGCCATCCCAGTATGTATTTAGAAAGTCCTTTTTCTAGTTTTTACTGAGTAGTTTCTACTTTCTCTTCCAGTCCATGCATCCCAGAAATCATGGGGCACACGCCACAAGTCAACCCTTCAAAGCTCCTGACCTCTGTGGATAAAGGAGAACTGTCGGAAGTTATCTTGTGACCCAACATTTTTTTTTCTGCATTTCTGATAGTGTTTTCCCTGCTCAGCTTTGTCTTCTCCAATGTGGAACATCAAGCCTGTCAAGCATGAGTTCTTTGTCTAAGATGCATCTGAAGGCCTGTATGGTTTCCCTGCACTCAGGTGCTCTGGACTCTGTTCATCTCCTATTTGTTATTTGATAGAGACACAGGCACAAAGCCATTCTTCTGTAGCTACATCTGCTCCAAGAGGTATCTCATACTTAGTTGATAATTGCTTCAAGGATTTTACAGCTTTTAAAGTGCCAGCTACATAAGTTTGAGGCCAGACAGAGCTCATAGAATTCCTTTATCTAAGCTTAAGTAGAGAGAAGCAGCTCTAAGTTCCCCAGGGGCTAAGGGTGATGGATTGAGGATGAGACCACAACCTGCTCAGAGAAGAAGAAATTGAGACTGCATGATGAGCAGGGTGTGGAGGCCAGACCTTTAATTTCAGCATTCAGGAGACAGAAGTAGAAGGGTTCTTTTGTTTTAAGGCCAGCCAAATCTATACAGGAAATTCTAAACAATCCAGAGCTTCATAGAGTCTGAATCAAAAAAAAAAATAAATAAAAAACTTTTTAAATATATTTAACAAGAGATCTGGGCAGCTAGTGAAAATGTACAGTTGGCAATGGTGCTTGGCATTAGTGTAATTATTTAAGTTCAGTTACAGGAACTTCCATAATTGAAAAAGAGGAAGACTCCCTGGATTGTCCTCTGACCTCAGCATGTGTCCCCTAGAACTATCCCAATAAGGAAATGAATGATAAATAAATATAAAAATATATGGAAACTGGGTAGAGGGTGACAAAAGCTTATCACAGAATTAAGGAGACTGAAGAACTGCCATGGGGTTGAGTCTAGCCTAAAATACAGAAAGTTTGTTTATCTCATCAATCCAATGAACAGCAGCAGTGTGAGCTGGGAATCAATACAGAGAGTTGTCAATGAAGAGCATCCTTACCTGGGCAGCATTGCAGGTGAGATCCTCATCCTCACCCACTCCACCTCACTGATCTCACACACACACACACACACACACACACACACACACACACACACTAATAAATAGAATAAATAAGTTCTTTTGAAAGTCCATTATCCTGTGCTAAATGCTATTGTGGATATATGCTGACTTCCATAAAAATAACTTATTTAGGTAAACACTTCAAAATATACACTTTAGCAGAAGCCAAATTGAGAAATGTGGTAATTCCCAAGATAGGAACTCTTCAGGAAAAATCGCCTTACAACAAACTATACAATATTTGACATTTGTCATAATTATGTTGTATCAGAATTGACAGAACCCAATAAAAGGCATAAGAATAGGCTCTGAACACTGGACACCCTTTTAAAACATATTCCTAATTACTTAAAATTCAGCATAGTTTAGTTGAGACTCAGTGCATACATCCAAAATTCACTCTAGCACCTAAGGCTCAGCAAACATTACAAAAATTAAGGTGAATAGATTGTGAGAGCCAGAGGATCAGTAAGTTAAATGTGAGCCTGTGTTTCCTAGGAATGCCTGAGGTTATATCCTTAAAGTCTCACAAATATGGCTGCCTAAAGATGAGCTGAGCCAGAGCAATAGATATGCCAAAGTAGCCATAGGAATAACCAGATGACCTCAACCCCACAAAAAGCATTAAGGAATATTGAGAATTAGTCTTTCCTAGTCAAGTACATACCCATTACTTTGTCAATATAAAATGGTCAGTCCTAAAAACATACTTTGAATTCTATGGTGGCAAAGAACAATACTTCAGAATAAATATGCATACACATGTACCTGTATGCCTACAGCAACAGTAAAGAGGTTATGAATTTTAAATAGAGCAAGGCAGGAAATATGGAGGGTTTAGATGAACACTGCTGTCCACAGAAAGGCAGCACTTCTTTTGTTTGAGGCATCATGGTTGTGATAAATCTGTATTATAAAAATCCTTAATTTTCCTTTTGAAAGTATTTAGTTTCATTGTATAAGTGCAGGTGTTTTCCTCCATGTATGCCTGAGCATCACATATATGAGTGACAGAAGACCCCAGAACACAGGTATCTACCCCTGGAACTGAGTGGAATTACACATGGTTATGAGCCACCATGATGGTGCTGGTGTTGAACCTGTGTACTTCGCCAGTGCTCTTAATCATGCAACTTGCTTTCCAGAGCTCCCTATTCCTGATGTGAAATCCATATTTCTGTGATTTCCTAGACTGATCTCAAACACACTGTGTTGCCAAGGAGGGCCTGGAAAAATCTGTTTTCCTGTTTAGGGTCCAGAATGCTGGGATTTTATCACCACACCCAATGTATATAGTGCTTTCTGCTGCAGATCAGAACTAGGGCTTCTTGAATGCTAGGCAAGTAGTCTAACAAGACAACTACAAACAGTCCTAAATGTTTGTTTTGTTTGCTTTATGAAGTAAGATGTCATGTATTTAGGCTGTTTTCCAAATCCTTATGCAGCTGAAGCTGCCCTGGGACTCTTGATTCTCCTGCCTTTACTTTCCAAATGCTGGTGTTAGAGGCATTGGTCATCATAACCAACCCCCAGTTTATCTTATTCAAGGACAGAGACCTGGGAAAACCAGGTGAACCTGCTGTTACTAATACATCTTTCAAGCATTTTCTTTGATGGCATCACACTTTCAATATGAAAACCCTGAAGCTGCAGAGATGGATCACTTGATAGTTAAGGGCACTAATTGCTCTCATGGAGGACCCAAGTTCAGTTCTCAACACTTAGATTGAGGACTCACAATAACCATTCCATCTCCAGAGGGAAATTCTTTCCTCTTCAGGCTTTTGCTGCCACCTACTGTCACATGTCACCTTTACATTCAGGTAGATACACAGTACACAATTTAAAACTAAAAGAAATCTGTTTGATTGTTTGTTTGTTTATTTTTTGAGACAAGGTTTCACTGTATAGTAGACCTGGCACTCCCGGAACTTACTCTGTAGATCAGGCTGGCCTTGAACTCACAGAGATAAGCCAGCCTCTGCCCCGTGAGTGCTGGGATTAAAGGCATGCACCACCACCTCCTAGTTAAAATGAATCTTAAAACATAAGAAAACAGCATTTTTTACTCCTGATTATGACTTGCTTTTAAAAAAATCTTAAGTTTTATTTTGTTTTAGGAGTATAAGTGTTTTCATCACTGGTCTCTGGAGCTGAAGTTGCACACTGTTGGATTCTGTGAATCAAATGGGGAACCTTTGGAAAAATATTCAGTGTTCACAGCATCTGAAAACTTCGTAGCACTCAAGAATGATATAGATTTTTTGGATTTTGTGTCTTTTTAGATGTGGTCACCCTGTGTACATCTGGGATTTTGTGGAATTTATAGTTTAACCAAATATTTTCCAGAGCCTGTAGTGGCTATCTAAAAATCTGAAGTTGAAGAATTCCTTAATCCCAACTCCAGGACATTCTGATGCTCAGAACATGGTGACTTCATGATTTTGATCATGTGATGCTGAGGAAAGTATCAAATGCTTCTGGGGTTCTAGGCAGAAGCTTTCTACCCTGCATGAAAGGGCACACCTTTAATCCCAGTACAGCAGAGTAGAAAGATCTCCAGGTGTCCAAGGCCAGCCTGTCTATATGAGTCACCTAGAGCTAGAGTTACAGACATCTCTGAGCTGTTATGTGTTTGCTGGAAATGGAGCCTGGATTCTCTGGAAAAGCAGCCAGTGTTCTTAACCACTGAGTCATCCATCAAGCCACTGAGATGAGCTCTTCATGGCATAAGATTAATCATGGTCCTTGTCTAGAAGCTGCTGCTCTGTGTTTTCATTCCACCTTCACTGTAAGGAATCCGGGCACTTAGCAGCTATGTGGTAAACTTGCTAGTCTGATAAACTGACATAGTAGCCACATGGTAAAGTCAACATGGTGCCAGAAGAACATGCTGCTTTCAGAGGGCACAGCCCTAGTTGTGGCACAATGTAAATCTGTGCCCACCCATTCTCTTATAAGGAGACACCGTGTAAAAGACATTTTCTTTTCTCTTACACCTTTTTTCCCCTTTGCCAGCTCAGCAGCTTTCATGACTAAACTCTTGTATGGCACTGATCCTGTGTGTCTGTTATCATATGTAAGACCAACACTCACTAGGACAGAATCATATGTGACTCATACTTGCCATACTCATCTCAAATCCAAATTTCTTTTTTTAAAAAAAAACTTTATTTATTTATTATTTATTTATTTGCCTTGGTGTTTGCCTGGAACTGGAACTATAGACAGTTGTTAGCTGCCATGTGGGTGCTGGGAATCGAACCCGGGTCCTCTGGAAGAACAGCCAGTGCTCTTAACCGCTGAGCCATCTCTCCAGCCCCTCAAATCCAAATTTCAACTTACGTTTTCATTTTAATTCTGTATCACACTCAAACAAATTGGTTACAGTTTGAATCTGTAAGAAAAAAAAAGATATTCTGAGTGTCACTTTGACCTACTGTTATCCTTGGATATTTGCTAAATATGAGCTGTATTCCTTTGGGGTATCAGAAGTTACCACATTTCAAGTCACAAAAGATGAGGAATCAGATTGCTGAATCACCACTCTGCTCATTCATATGGATGATCTATTCTTAGGATGAGACATTTGATGCCATCAGTTTCATGGACCACCTTGAAGTTCATGTGGATTAACCTGGTGGAGATTGAGGAATTTGATCTCTCAACCCCTGGAGTTGGAAGGCAGTGGATGATAGGGCATCTGGGCCTCAAATGGTCCTTAGTAATCTTAGAGTCCCATAAGAATCACTGAAGACATCTACAGTGATGGAGGCTTCTCTCAGTTGCTGGTTTCAGTATCCTGTCATCAGTTCCAAATGTGGTGACTCACTGACCCAAAAGGAACCCAGTCCATACACAGCCAGCATCCAGGGATGACAGCTGCCCTGGTGACACAGTGATTATTCCTTTATACACTTATATTAAAACTACTAACAAGTTGTAAGGGTGAGATACAGAAAAAATGAAAAGAATAACAAAAGATGACATTTGGATTTGAGATGAGTATGATAGTTTAAGCTTGTAAGGTGAAGGCAGTGGGATCGGTTTCATTGTGAGCTGAGGCAGAATAGGAAGGTCCAGGCAAATTTGGATCACATGTGACCCTGTCTTCCTTAGTGTTAAAGGACTGGACAGCAGCTTCAGGAAGAAGACTTTTAGAGAATTCTTGGCCTCTGTGAGTATTAAATCCCTTTAGGTCACCGATATAACATACTTGCAGGCAAATGCTTGTATACATAAAAAATAATAATTAAATTTTTAAAAGAATTGCAAATAGAAAAACAGCCATTGACAATTTAAGTTGACATACAAACTGATTGGATTCATTATGGCATTTGCATAAACATGAGTCATTTACTCTGTTCTTACTCACTGACCTCCCCCACTTCCTTCTCTCTGCTTGTTTCTTGCTTTCCCACAATGCTGGAAGCTTCATTTTGAAATTCTCCTCCCATGGATTTCCCAATAACAGAACTCCAAACCTCCAAGTCAGATGGGTCCACCCCCTAATCTTTGGATGTGAGCCTTGGCTCTGATCATTCATTTTACATCCTCAGGGTTGTGTGCTCAGTTGATCTCATCTGAAACTCCTTTCAATGCTGATTAAACAAAACTGCATCTCCCTGCCTACCCCTTCCCCTCAACCCCTTTCCTTTTCCTTGCACACAATACCTTTCTTGTGTTTAAGATTCCCTTTTTATTCTCTCTCTCTCCCCCTCCCTTTCTCCCTCTGCAGACTCTGCCTCCTCAAAACCTACTAAATATTGCATAAGCCACAGCAGAAATCACAGCAACCAGATTTTTTTAAGACTTCGCAGGTGGGGTGGAGCCTCAGTTATTCAGTCAGATCGCACTTTTGCCTGGGAGGTGTGTGAAAAGGAGAGTAAGAGTTATTGGAGAAAGTCTCGCAGCCCAGAGCCTCTTGGAATCACTGCTTACATCTGTTGGAATCTGGAGGCCCATTATCAATGTTTTGATCAGGTCAGTACCTTAGCTCTATCAAGGCCCCACCTCATCCAGCAAAGTCTAAACTTGGGTCCACTGGGTGGATTATATTTATCTCTTTCAAATTGTTGATTTTTTTTTAAAAAAAGATAAAGACTTCATACATAACACTGCCTGGTCTGGAATTCACAGGGATTCTACGGAATAACAATCAGAGCTAGAGGATGTAGTTTTTGTTTATATCGAAGTGATTATTTGAATTATAATTTACCTGTTTAGAGACATCTTCACTCTGGATATCAGGGAGACTGAAACTCCAAGAAATTATGGGGGAATAGATACTCATGAGTCATCAAATGCGTTGCTTGTTGTGATCTCTTTCTTTCTTTTTTTTCTTTTTGTCCTTTGACATAAGAGAGTTCCTCTGTAGATATGGCTGTCCAAAACCCATAGAAAATGTCTCCAAGTGCTGATATTAAAGTTGTGTGCCACCAACACTGATTTTTGCTGATATTTAAGGCAATTTAATTCAGACTGGGTTGTGTACACCTTTAATCCCTGCATTTGGGATTTAGAGGCAGGCTGGTCTACAGAGTGATTTCCAGGACTTCCAGGGTTAAGATCATGTAACAACAACCAGAAAACCAGTAAGTTTTGTTTTTCTGCTGGTTGATACATGACCTCATCATAGAGATTAAGATATTTTGAATCTTGTGGTTTGCAGACTACTTCCCTTGTCTCGGTGTTAAAATTAAAAGTGTGGACCATCATTTTACATGTAGATTGAAGTTTCTTGCTCTTTTGTTTTCCATTAGTTCTTGAAGATCCCAAGTACAGTGTTCTAGAACTCTAGAAGTAACATATCATGATAATGGACTAGCGACATTCCTGAATGCAATCTTTAAATTATCATCTCCATTCCAGAATCCCATATTTTCAGATGCTTTACAGACAGTTACAGACAATAGCAATGACCATTGATAATTTACTGACTCTGTTTTCGTGTTTCTTTCTTTCCCTGTCCAGCTCCATAGCACAGAGAGTAAAAGCTTGCACCCTCTTGCCTCCTTCCCTGAAACATGAACACAGAGGATAACCAACAATGGAAGTCAATAACTAACGACGTCCATCTCACAGATTCTCTCAATTGTTCCAGGCAGGATCAGCTAGTGAATGGAGACTGGAAAGACTGGAACCTGATGTTTCCTTTGCTTTATTTGAGGTTCTAGAGAAGAGACCACATGGGCTGAGCCTTCAAGGCTTCCTGATGACCCTTCTAGAAATGGATTAGCCTGAACTGTGGTTGGAATAGGATGAAGTATTAGCTAAAGAGCATGCTTTTGAGAGGCTTCACATAACAGATGGAAAGTAAGGCTCTAAAACTATGAAATGGTGATCAAAATGTGAAACCTGAGATGTCCACCATCACCACAGTAAAGATCTTGCTCAGAGAGTTCCTTGTGTGGGAAGAATAAATGCTTCCAAACTTTTCTAATGATGTCTTTTCTTCCATTCTTCCTCAGGATCATTATCCCTGAAAACCTGTCAGAATGAGTAACCAGACTGCACTCACACTCATGCAGCTGGCAAGACAGAGGCTGCTGAGGGAAGAGGACTTGATCATCTCCACTCTGGAGGAGCTGTCCAGAGGCTTCTTTTTAGCCAGGAGTTATTTTATTTAATTTATTTATGTAATACAGTGTAGAAAGCTATCATGGCATAATCAATGACCCTGTACAATTATCCTGTAGAAAATGATTTTTGGAGAATTCTTGGTAATTTGAGACCAGCAGAACATTACCTCCCCCCAACCACCCGTAAAAGTGCTTATAATGAACAGGGATTTTTTTTAAAAAAATTTTTATCAAAGATCCAAATGTACATGGACAAAAAGTTCAAATTCTCAATGCCTATATGCCTATAAAACAGGCACAAAGAAATCAATGTGTATTCTCACATCCTATGCCACAAAGAGAGCAGAAGCAGCAATTTGTTCAGTAAAATACAGTCATGGAAACAATTTTTAAATCATTTGGAATACTTAAAAAATGTTTAAAGTACATAGTGATCAGGAAAAGAATACTTAGACAAGAGAAGCAGCTAAATGCCCACATTTACAAGAAGCATCCTCCAGCAAAGATGGAAATAGAAAACCTGAAGAAAAAAGCTGGAACCACAGATACAAGCATAACAAACAGAGTTCAAGAGATGGAAGATAGAATCTCTGAAGTGGAAGACTCAGTAGCTCAAATAGATATATCAGTCAAAGAAAATAGTAAAACTAAAAAAGCCATAACTCAAAATGTTCAGGAAATCTGGGATACCATGAAA